>PVIJ01002777.1:0-150000 GCA_004024925.1 Scalopus aquaticus
GTATGTTCATTGCGGCACTGTTCACAATAGCAAAGGTATGGAAGCAACCCAGATGTCCAAAAATAGATGATTGGATCAAGAAGATGTGGTACATATACACAATGGAATACTATTCAGCATTCAAAGAAGATAAACACATGCAATTTGCAGTGACATAGATGGAATTAGAGGGGATCATACTCAGTGAAATAAGCCAGAAAGAAAAAGAAAAATATCGAATGGTTTCACTTATAACAGGACTATAGGGAAGCCAAATACGAGAGAGACACTCAGTGGGGGGGTGGGAGGAGCATAAGGGCACAAAATGGAATAGAAAAGAACACAAGGGACCCTGGAGATGGATCACGGGTGAATTGGTGGTGGGCTACCCAAGGGAATACAAAATGTAAAAGACATAAATAACAATAAAAATATACATTATAAAAAGAAAAAAAAAGATTGAACAGTGAACTAGGTCTGGACAAAGAACAATGGTCTAAAAATCAGGCAATCAGGAGCTAGTCAGAATTCTGCTAGACCTAATATTTTTAGGTCTTTTGTCAGTAAGCAATTGCAGTAAGTCAGTCAGTAAGCAGTTGCAAATTAAATCAAGTGTCATTTTCATTTATGAAGTTACAACTGTTTTTTGTCTCACTATGGGTAATCAGAGGAAAATGGCACTTTTCTGAATTGCTAGGAGTGTGATAATAGCAAGCACAGTAATAGTAAAAATAGCTGGATTTTAACAAGTGCTTAGGACAAGCAAGCACTGCAATGTATTCCTTACAGAAATTAGCTAATGTAATCCTCACAGTCAGTCCATGAGATAAGCTTTATTATTGTCCAAAATGATAAATAATGAACCAAAGTTGAAAAATATTCCCCCTTGTTCAATAAAAACTCCAAACATGGTGGACTAAGGTCTCGGGGTTGTTAATACTGGAAGGTAGCAGAAACTTGGACTTCCAAACTCAAAAACAATCTTTCTGTACTTGTTGACATTAGTCAAAGGCCTTAAAAGGCAACTTTTTAAAATTTTCAATACTCATTCTAGAATGAATCTTAATTTTCCTCAAGAAAATAATTATGGACATTTGTAAGAATTTAACTACAAAACTTTCATAACAGCTTAGAAGTAGGATTAAAAGTGATTTTTTCTTTTGTTTACCTACATGTTCTATTAAAACATTATTTAGTTATTTTTAAAAAGAGATTTATAATATTAGAAATGGAGTAAAGATATGAAATATCCCTTAGTATTATAACATTCTATGACACTGCAGAAGAAAAATAGTGGATTTTAAGTTACATTAAATCTCAAGTTAACTCAAGCCTGTTGAAAATATTAGAAATTGACATGTTTAAGCTATTAGATTTTATAATCAGCATTATCTTATTGCTCTGTTTATACTGATTACAAAAACAGACAATTTGCTGATGAAGTCCCAAGCTTCTCCTCACCTGCTTCAGGTTTACAAACTTTTCCTCATCTTTCATTTCACTTCCTTCAAGAAGTATATCCTCATCTCAGGAGATGTGATCCTATACCTCTGAATCACATACAGTCTTGTAAACCAATGTTACCTCAATGAAAGAAGAAAGGAGGAGGAGGAGGAGGAGGAGATTTCCCTGATCATCAGTCTAATTCTCATGGTAGTCTTCTGGACTTCCATGGAATCAAAGCACTCATGAATCTCAGCCCTTAACCACACAGGTGTGGTTACCTGTTTCTCAATTTGCCTAAAAATCCCTGAGAGCAATGCCTAACTCTTAATAGATTTCTTCTTCCCAGTCCTAGCACAGCATGTTTATAAATAAGACAATTAGGTACTCCTGAAGAATCAACAGAAAGTAATTCTATCTCTTAATATGTTTACGCAACAAATTACAAGGGGGGTACCCCCACACCAAGTAGCTCTCTGACGCAAACTGCATGTCCTACAATTCAACTCTACGTGGAGATAAAATCAGATCGCACAGGTTAAAAGCTCAGTCCTACAAGACTGCCCTTCACCCCCACTTCAAGATACCACTTGTAAGATACCACTTGTAAGATACTACCCCCAGTTGTAAGATACCGCTTACAAGTTCAAGTAAATAGTCATCTTTGCTTCCAAGCAACCTGCTGCAGATTGGAAACTCCAGTGACACCTGCCCTAAGTTCAGTTAATTTGCTAGAGCTGCTCACAGAACTCAGAGAAACAGCTTGGCTTATAGATCACAGTTTCATTATAAAGGACATAACTCAGGAACAGTCAGATGGAAAGATCTTTAGAGCAAGGAATAGTGAGAAGTCACTGAGCTTCCTTGATTCCCCCAACCATAACACTCTGAATCTCCATTTGTTTACCAACTCAAAAACTCTCAAAATCTGGTCCTTGTAGGTTTTATGGAGACTTCATTATGTAGACATGACTGATTAAATCATTGGCCAAGAGCTTTTGAACTCAATTTCCAGTCTTTCTGCCCTCCTGGTGGGAAGTTAGGGTTGGAAAGTTCCAACCGTTTAATCACCTGGTTGACTGGTTCTCTTAGCAAGCAAACTCTATCCTTAAGAATTTTCCAAAAATTGGGCCTCCCTGGTGGCGCAGCGGTTGAGTGCTGCGCTGTGGAGCTGTCGGCAGCAGCGACGCGAGTTCGACGCCCAGCCGGGGAGAATCCCACATGGTGCGGCAGACCTCTCCTGCCTCGCCCACTGCTCCCCTCAGCAGTGCATTTCTGATCTGCCTGTTCTGCTCCCCGCTCTGTCTCTGGTGAACCCTCTCGCTGCCCCACACCTCTGGCCTGTACCCCAGCTTGTATGTATAAATAAACAAATCTTTTAAAAAAAAAAAAAAGAATTTTCCAAAAATCACCTCATAAAGATAACAAAGATTGTAGGAACTCTGCCAAGAAGCAGGAACCAGAACCAAGTCCAAATAATAGTTCTTACTTTAAATCACCATATCACACATCATTTACTATTACCATGCACAACATAAATTAAATGTTTCTAAGTCTTCATGGTCAGTTTTTAAGGCTTTTCTGAATTTCAGATCATTTCTAAATGGATTTCCTATAGGTTAAGAAATAGTTTATTGACATTTCCTGAACACTCTGTGCCAATTCTAAAACTGGGTACAATCACTATGGTTTTTTACCTGACTGTAATATGACTTAATGTTGTTTTGAAAAATTTATCTGATCTGTCCTACTTGCATTCATTGTGCTAACAGAAATACCCTACATGAATTCTGTGTTTCCAAAGTTAATTTGCTAAACATCTGCTACAAGAAAATGGTCCAGATGGTTTCTGACATGTAGTGATAATAAATAAGTGGTCCTTTTCACATATTCCATGGTGTTTGCTGTAGTTTTCTATTAAAGGGATGTGATTTTTAAAGGGGGAAATATCACTTAATTTTATGGCCACCCAAGGCACATGGAAACATATGTGACTCATGTATCTAAATGCCAGACCACTCTTCTTAGATCCAAATGGGGTCACATTGCCAGTAATACCTCATATGTCAATAGCTGACCCATGTCTCCTTCTGATGCTTTAATAGTAGTTACCACATGCTTTACTAGAATCATCTTACATACTTACTCTTTTCAGCAACCCTATGTAGTAAATATCATCACTTCTATTTCTAGATGAAGAAATGGCCCAAGTTTATCAATAAGTGATAGAGCATCTGACATCAAAACCTATATTCCCAGCACTTTACAATGTCCACATCATTGGTTACTGGGCATCCACTGCCATATTGTATTCCCAGTGGGCAAGCTCCTGGAGCAGGTTTATTACCTAGCCCTTCTTCACACGCATAGCTGCATAAAGTCACCTTGATATACCTCTGAAGTCCCTTCCCCTCATACAGAGTGGCATGTTTGTGTCTGCTCTCCAGTGCACAGGCAGAGAGAGAGGATGCCTCTCCTCACCCAATTCAACGCCCCCACTTAACATCCAAATGGCAACTTTTGTCCCAATATCTCACAGAGCATCTTCTCAAACATCTTCATCTCTGTCTGAGATCCCCCCGATCCTCCATACACTGGACTAGAGGACTAAATCTTAGGCAGATATTCTGTATTATCCTCTCCAGTGGGAAAGACATTTAGCCACCTTTTGCCAAAACCCACTAGCAGCCTGATGGCTGCACACTGAGCTGGGTTAAGAGGCAGGCATGCACTGAGAACACAGGAAATATGACCAGATAGATTATTCTGTATTTACCAGAATTCCTTCCGTGAACAGCACAGCATTTAAAGATGGTAAGAGCCCACAGGTTGTTGCTAACCTGCCTGTTAAAGAGGGTTAGTCTAGTTAGCCTCTGAATTAGACATCTTCGGAAAGATGAGTGAATTTGGGGCTAGATAGGAAAGGCTCTTTTTAAAAAAAAATCATTTATTTATTTATGCATACAAGAGCTAGGGTGTAGGCCAGAGGTGCAGGGGGTGAGAGGATTTGCCAGAGACAGAGTGGGAGCAGAACACGTGGATCCACTGAAATATAGTGCTGAAGGGAGCAGCTGAAGAGACAGGAGAAGTCTGCTGTGACACGTGGGTTAACTCCCTGGGTGAGGATCAAACTCGCTGCCGTGGCTGCAGATAGCTTCATAGTGCTGAGACTTGACCTCTTGCACCACCAAGAAGGCCCAGGAAAGGCTCTGGATAGCAGCAAATTGGCTGAGGAGGCTGACTGCATGTCCCACAAAGACTATTTAACCTTACTGAAGAAAATTTTAAACAAATACTTAAAGAATAGGACTCGGGGGTCTACCTGGTAGCGGGTTAAGTCTCAGCAGTATGAAGCTATCTGCAGCCACTGCAGCATGAGTTCGATCCCCAGCCAGGGAGCTTCCCACATGGCACAAAGGGCCTCTCCTGTCTCGCCCGCTGCTTCCCTCAGCAGTGTACTTCAGTAGATCAGCCTGTTCTGCTCCCCACTCTATCTCTGATGAATCCTCTCACCACCCCACACCTCTGGCCTATACCCCAGTTCTTGTATGTATAAATAAATGAATCTTAAAAAAAAAAAAGAATAAGACTTTGGATAAGTCCCATACTGATAGCCTGGGAATACCATACAAGCCTGCCCCAGTTTTCAGCAGTCAGTATGGCCTGGACTGCTACTATATTTCCCACCTTCTATATAACTGTTTCTAGAAGTTTATAATTTTCTTAAGTATAACAAATGTTTAAGTTCCAATATTACATCACCTGCTTTAGACAGAACCATAAGCTATTACAAGAACACAAGAAAAACATCAGAATCCAGGAAGTCCATGAAGAAACAAAACTAGTATATAGAGACACTTAATAACGCGAGAGTTAAACGTGAGTAGCACTAACTGACTTAAATTGCACTAGTGAGCACTTGGTATGTCTGACATTGTGCTAAGTTTTTATACACACAGTGTTACTTAACACACACACACCTTGCAGAATGTACAGGTATGCCCTACTTTTCAAACATTTGGATTACACAACTTTGCTGTTTCTGCAAAAGACCTACATAGTATCTGTTTTTGCTAGCCACAGAAAATCTAAAGGATATTAACTTTTATGACAAAAGCAAAAATAGCATACAGCATTTGTTTTGCAGCAGCCATCACAGAGTGAGTACCCCAAGCATTGAGAGGGGCACTGCCAAGTTCTTTCCCTGGGGATTACTTTATACAGGTTCCTGCTTTCACTCTACATTAGTATTATTTTAGGCTTATAGGTGTGATTTGGTAGGTTATTTTTTTCAATCTGGGAATCTCAGAATTTTTTCCATGGAAATTAATCCCTCTCCTTCAGGCTTAATCAATTTGTCTTCTTGAGACTGGAAATGCCTGTGATGACTGCCCTTAAGATAATACTCACTTTCCTGGTAATCCATTTTTTGCCCTAGGACACTCAGAGAGTCCTATGCATTGGAAACATAAATGGCTCCAGGTAGTCTTATCATATCAAAAAAGTTATGCTCAGGAGTGTGAGTCATTTTTAAAATACCATGTTTAGGAATGCCTTTTCTTGGGGTTTATGTTTCAGTGCAGAAATCCAGCATTGCTATATAATATCTGGCCTTGGACTTGATCCTACCAAAGTATGTCAATTAGTCTAGACTAGCTAGATTAAGGAGAGGACTGGTTTGTATAACTATGGGGTTAGAGAATGTCATAGATAGGACATGATCATGGCTGACCCAAGAGATATACTTGACCCATTGGAGGTTCCTTCCCTCCTTTGCTGTCCTTAGAAAGTATGTTCAGCCCACTGTTCTGTACAATAAGCTATTTCAAAGCAATCTTAAGAGAATAATATGTTGTTGAGACCACCTGGACTGTATACATAATTGCACCCAATTAAAGTCTATATAAACTTTCAAAATTCTGGTGGGCAGTGCAGAACTACTGGTCTTGTGACCACCCAAGACAAGTCTCAGTTTGTAAGTTTTCTTGCTTATTAAAATCACCACCTACCAAAAATATCAATGATAATTGCCTCCAGTTCACTTTATGCCATTTCAGCTTATGAAAGGTTTCATATGACTATTCTACTTTCAGATAGAGAGGGAAACCTGTGCTAGCATTATCACCATCTCACAGGGGAGACACCTGAGATTTAGAGATGTTAGGTAATTTACCTAAGGTCTTAAGGTCCTCCAGCTTGTGAAGGGCAAGGCCATGAGGAGTCAACCTGTAGAAAAGATCTAGACTATTTGGGTGGAACTAAATGGAGGAAAAGAAACCAAAAGAATTTTTGAAAAAGGAGGATCAGAGAGTGAAAGAGAACCAAGAAGGCAAGACATGCAGAGGACACAGCTTGAGTAAAGATGCAGACTTGATCTCAGCTTAAAGTCATAGAATGTAGAGTACAATGCTGGGCAAACCCAGCCCACAGTCTGCTTACTTTCTCAAGCTAAGGGTGATTTTTTAAAACCTTATTTAATGGCTAGGGGAAGGGAAATCAAAATAATAATCTTTTGTGAATGAAGAAATTATATGAAATTTTAATTTTGGTGTCCAAAATAAAGTTTTATGGCACGCAGCCACCACACTCATTCATTTACATATTGTCCAGCGCTGCTCATGTTACAATGGAAGGGTTGAGTGATTGCACCAGAGTGTGGCCTGGAACGCCAAGATATTTATTGTCTCACCCTTCACAGAAAAGTTGGTTGACTCCTGGGTTAGAACAGAAGTCCCTTTCAAACACCAGATGGTGATAAAGATTTTACTAGTTCACAAGAAAATACCATAAAAAATAATTATAAAAAAGTGGGTTTCTCATGAAGCTAAATTTATTCAATTTAAAGAAGACCCACTGACCCTAAGGTAATATCCTTACTTTTTGTTGGAGTGAAGAAATGTCCTTTCTGTTACTTAGGGATAGTGAAGGATGGTTTGATTCTATTTAGTCATTTTATCTACTCTGGTTGACGGAATCGAAAAGCAATGTCTCCTCTCCTCTCTCTTGCCTTTTTCTCAGCTTCTTCTTTTGGCATCTCTCTACTCCACCCACCCAAGCACATTCTTCCCAGCTCTAACATTACTCCTCTCAAGCGAAATTAGTGACCTCAAAAGGAATTCACACCCCACAGAAATAGCCAAGGAGAGATATCACAGGTTATCTGCCATCTGTGTGTAAAGGTAAATGCCTAGTTTCATATGATTCAGGTCTGAGCAGTTGAACTGCTTTATAAGCCAGTTTTTCTTCTCAGTAAAAGCAGCAGTAGCTCTATCTGACCATCAGTACACAGGGCTCAGTACCTCTCCCATGCAGCAGGCATTTACTGAATGTCTTGCTGAGTTTCTGCAAATTGATTCTCAAAATATTAGTTATATACTGTTGAGAGATCCTGATAGAATTATCTGCTGAAGTAAACAGAAAGAGTTCCTCCCAAAATTGTGCTAGAAATACATTCCTGGACAAAATTTTAATTCTGAAGAACATCTTATTTTTTTAAGATAGGCTATAAATATTTTTAAACCAATTTATAGTGTATAATATTCAGATAAGTGCATGTGATCTGTGGATCATAAGAGTACGAGTACAGCTCAATGAAATTTCACAAACTGAGCACACCCTTGCAGCCCACATCTAAGACTTTTCCAGCTCCTACAATCCTTTTGTGCTCCATTTCAATCACTGCTTCAAAGGGTTAAAAAAAAAAAAAAAAACCTCTCCTGACTACTAACAGCAAAAATCAGTTCTGCCTGTCTTCATATTTTATGTAAATGGAATCATATGGCATATACTCTTTTGTGGCAGGCTTCTTCCACTCCCATCATAGGGTGGAGGCGTAGTGGGAGGAGAAGAGAGTATGGTCTGCCCCATCAGGAATGAGTATTTGATCACTTAATGCTTAGATGGACAGCACATGGTGATAATAAAAAAGAAAAACTGACTTTTAGTCACCTTTATTACTGTTTTGAAATTCTATAGACAATGCAAATTCTTATTGTCTATACCAGGGGAGCTACTGCCTTCACTCCCTTGCATTAGTACACCACCATTTCACTTACCATTCTATTTAGAACACTCATCCATAAGGTTGTATGTAGATGTACATCTTTCCTTTCCATTGCTGTATAAGATTTTATTAAGTGGCTATACCATAAATTTCTTAAGTCATCTATTTTTGACGGATATTAGGTACTTTTTAGTTTGGGGCGATTATGAACAGTGCTGCTCTGAATATTTCTCTCTGTTTATTGCAGTGAACATATGGATGCTTTTTTTAAAAAAAAAAAAAGATTTATTTACTTTTTCATACAAGAACTGGGGTGTAGGCCAGAGGTGTGGGGTGGTGAGAGGATTTACCAGAGACAGAGTAGGGATCAGAACAGACGGATCTTCTGAGACTGGGGTGGGGGAAAATCTCCCTGGGTGGGGATCGAACTCATACTGCAGTGGCTCTGGATAGCTTCATAGTACTGATACTTGACCCGTTATGCCACCAGGGAGGACCCATATGGATGTATTTCTATAGATAATAACCTAGGAGTAGATTTATTAGGTCATAGGGTACACATGTACTTCACCTTGATATGATGCCAAAGACTTTGCCAAATGGTTGTACCAATTTTCACTCCCATCCCAGCAGCATGTAAGCTCTGCAGTCACCATACATTCCAGCCACCCTTTCTGTCTTATCATTCTGGCCATTATGGAAATGATGGTATATATACCCAAAATTTCTAACCATGGGGGAATACCTGGAAGACCAGGGATATCATTTCTTCAGAAGGTATCCACAAGAGGAAGAAAAATATCAAAATGACCACCAGAAATAGGGGAACCTATGGAATAAGTATTGTTAATTTACAAATAATTATCGAGGACATGTTGTTATAAATTGAATTGTCTCCCCAAATTCATATGTTGAAATCCTATGTGAATATATGTGAAGATAGAACATTTAAGGAGGTAATTGGGGGGTAAATAAGGTCATAATCCAATAGGACTTTTCCTTATAAGAAAAGACACTAGAACTGTCTTTCTCCAAGCAGGCACGTAGGAAAAGCCATGTGAGAACACAGTGAGAAGACAGCCATCTGCAACCCAGGAAAAGATGCTTCACACCAGAAACCAGGCTTACTGGTACCTTGATCTCGAATTTCTAACCTTCAGAACCAGGAGAAAGTAAACTTCTGCTTTTAAACCACCCAGCCTGTGGCATCTTATTTTGGTAGCCCAAGCAGACTAATAATACACATGCTGCACACCAACTTATGTGCTAAGAACTGGGATACAGTGGTGAACAATATTAGGCTTCAGCTTTCTAAAAGCTTGGCTATGCATGATGTCATTGAGATGTGTGAGAGTCTGACCTTTGGCAATAGTGGATCCTGCACTCCTAATATGGGCAGAGGAATGGATGGAGTAATCATCCTATAATTTGCATTTGCTTTTAACAGTGCTATTTCCTTTTTTTTTTTTCTACCTAGCATTTTGAAGCCTGGCAGCTTATTCTAAGAAACATTTATTTGTTCTTCTCAAGGCGGTAATTGCATTTTGTTGTTTCTATAGCACATTTTTTTAGTTTGCTGTCAGTGAAACTGAAACATGATTATTGTTGATGGAATCTTATCAATTACTGTTAACATAGGTTGAAGTCAAGTTTTTCTAGAGAAGATTTGAGTTGGCTTCTGCCAGACATATTCTGGTCTATATAAATAATCAGAATGAAGAACATATAGAAAGATTTTCAAACACGTTATCAGTCAAGGATGTACAGATATAATTTATAACAATTTAATATAAGAATACCAAATATTATTGAGGATTTTAATTTGCTGCAGGTAGTAGAAAATAATGTGAGTGAAAAATCTGACATCATTCAATATGGATATAAATGATAACATCCTTAAACCTAGTAATACCTCTTCTTTTACATATGTATATAATTATTTTGCTATTGCATATGATGCAACAGTCATCAACCTTGCAATTGTTTTCTAATATACTAATATATTTTTATACACATATATACACACATATATACACATACATACTGTAGTATATTAGAAAACAATTGCAAGGTTGATGACGGCTGCATCATATGCAATAGCAAAAAAAAATTAAATGTTCAATAGAGGAAAATTTTAAATAAAGTATATTGTATTTATAAATGAAATACTATAAGTGGTTAAAAAATTAGAATTTCAGGCATTAACATGAGTAAACCTCAAAAGACATGTTGATCAATGTGAGCAACTTACAGAATTATGGGTATACTAATATTTCCATCCTTGAAAAAAACACCTACAGGATATTTTCTATGGATACATGTGTATTTGGTAATGTACTGCTATGCCGAAAGTTTATGTCCCCCCCAAACTCAGATGTTTAAAACCTAATGGCAAATGTGATGATATGAGTGGTGGGACACAGGGCAGTAATTAAGCCATGAGAACAGAACCTTCGTGAGTGAGATTCATGCCCTGATAATAGAGGGCCGAGAGACATCTTGTCCAAGAGCTCCTTCCACCAGGTGATGATGTCATGAGAAATCTCTGGCCCTGAAGAGGGACCTCACTGAGAATAATAAATTTCTGTTGTTTATAATCCATCCAGTTTGTGCTATTTTATTATAGCAGGTCAAACAGACTAAGAAAAGTAGTAAGCATGCATGGCTTTGAAAAACACAAAATTCAGTGTGATGACTACCCTCTGTGTAGACAAGGAGGGGAGTGGGATTCAGGACAAGTATACATGGCATTTCAACTGAAGTTGTAAATTGCAACAATTTCAGCAAAACATAATAAAATGTTAGAAGGAGTTTTCTTATTATCTTTGAAATTCAGCTAAGGCCCTGAAGACAAACACCACATGCTAAAACCTAAACTAGAGCAATTAGAAGCAGGAAAACAGGCAAGAAAGAGACAGAAAAATTACTGATTGAACATCCATGATCTCCCTCCTCACAGAATCAGCTGTAAGAAGAGTTAAGGCAGCAAGATTTGAGCTGCATATGAGACTGAACTATGATTTTTCATATCTGAAAATGGAAGTCTTCTTACAGCCAAATGTGAGCAAAAGGTTATGGGATGTACCAGAGATGTCAGTCACAGAGTGAGTAAGGGAGATTTAGCAGAGTGTGGCTAAGCGGTACTGGGAGAAGTCGTTTCCCATTTGTATCTCTCAAGCTTTAGCCCTGGACAACTCATTCTATAAATTTGCCCCACAAATGGGACAAAACATGGCTATTCGATAACGCTTGATGGTAGGGGTAGTAGTCAGCCTTCAAGATGGTCCCAATGATTGTGCAGTCCCCTGCAACATGGTACTGACCCAGCAAGCCAGTTTGTGTGACCAATAACATATGGCATAAGTAAAACTCCTCCTGAGATTAGGTTCTAAATAAAGACTTTTCTTCCCTCCCTCCCTCCCACCCCTCTCTCTCTCCCTTCCTACCTCCCTCCTACTCCCTCTCCACTCTTGCTCTGGGGGAAGCAAATCCTATGATGATGAACTGAGCCTCTGGACGGCAGCCAGCAAGAAGCTAAAAGCTGCCAACAACATGAGTGAGCTTGGAAGCAGACTCTCCAGCCCCAGTTGGGTTTGAGATGACTGCAGCCCTAGTCTACAGCTTGCCGGAAACCTCCTGAGAGCCCCGGAGCCAGAACTACCCAGCTAAGCTTCACCCTGATTTCTGAATCTCAGAAACTGTGTGAGAAAGCACATGTGCACTATTTAAACTGCTGTGTTCTGGGCCATTTGTTTTATAAATAGCAATAGATAAATAATAGAGTAGGTGCATAAATATCTGTTATATTATTCTTTATGTTCTTCTGAATGTTTAAATAGATTATAACAAATTAAATATATACCATGATGGTTTTTCTCATGTTTGCCATCTTGAAGCTCAAGTAAAAGATCTTTTAAGAGGTGAGCACATGCAGAGTATTTAGACACTGTCTCTAATCTGGATGAAATGTTTATTTATAGTCCCTGAGAGCGCTCTCATAAAATAAACCATTCTTTGGAAGTGAGAAATGTCATGAAATTACTAAAGTGACATTGTTAAAATGGTCTACAGAATCAAAGGTCTCTGGTAAAGGAATCAAATTATACCATCTGGGAGTGCTGGTTAATATATAACAGAGGTATAAGGAAACTGCCAGAGCAATAAAGACAAAATGCAACATCACTGCAATGTTCCTTCCTGACACTAGATGGCGATAAAGTTTTATCATGCAATTACAGTTCAGTTACACAGTTTGACCAACACAAAATACTTTAATGAGTGTAACTCAAATGAACCCAGGAAACCCTTAATTACTAGTTGATACTATTTTTAAATCGTTATTTCTAAGTGGAAATTAAAATTGAGCTGTTTATATTGATTCCTGACCTAATCAATTTCTGAATAGAGGTAGGTTAAATAAAGTAAATGTATTTATGGTTCACTTTATAAAATTTATAGCTTAGTAACTTTAAAAATAATAATTTAATAAGTGTTTGTTAACAGTCAGTCTGCTATTCCTCAGCATATCTGAAATTTGGGATAATTTAGGCAGTTGAGTCATAGTTTAGTTTTGAAAGATCAGCCCTTATAAATCAAACAAGGCAAGTACTCCAATCATGATACTACATCCCTCATTTCTTTCCTTCAAATTAGTCCCTAGGATAGGAGATTGTCTGGCTTAATCATTAAAAGTACAGACCTTGGCCTGCAGCCAGATTGTATAGGTTTAAATCTGAATTCTACTTAAGATTGTATCTTAGTATCTGCCTTATAAATGAGTCACAAATGAATTAGTCTATGTACAGTACTAGGACTAATGCTTGGCACTCAGAAATGCTTTTAAATATTAACTATTATCATTCCAAATAAATTCCCTATATCTGAAGGACAAAGTGCTGTGGAAATAGTAAAAACTGAAACATGAAATCTAGGCCAGTTTCCCAATGTTATACAATCAACAGAATCGAAGTCCACAGATAAAAGAGACAAACATTTGGAATTGCCCTTTACTATTGACTTAGAAGTTACGCTTTCAAAGAAGAGGAATAAACTAGTATTAAAACACAAACCTCCGAAATCATGAGTCAATAAACTTTCCATGACAAATAATTCTTATTAATGACAGGAGAAACTCCTAAAAGACAAGTATTTGGCAACATTGGTTGATAGTTTAATGACAGGTGAAATTTTGAATTATTAACAACACTTCCATCCTTCTACATTAGTCTGGTTATTACCAACCTCGACCTCATGAGATGTTCTCTTTAATTGCCTCAGAAAAGGAATGACGCGGCAGAATCCAGGAGACAGAATAATTTTAAACCTCAGGCCCAGGCAATAAGACAAAAAATGTCAAAGGAAACCTGACATGTTAGGACAGAGCATCCTCTGCTCTGGAGACGCAGAAATATTTGTCAGATGTGGAGGAGTAGGGAGGTTTGAGAGAAAAACAAAGAAAGATAGCAATGGGCTCCTGAGAAAAGACCCACAGTTCTGTGTCTGAGCCCGCTCCCCTCCCCAGCTGAGTCCTCTGACTAAGGTCAGACGGAAGGCTAATAAAATGGTCAGATTCTGCAGCAGAATATTCTGCCCCCTCTCCATGTGGAATTTGAGTACTGTGGAAATTTCTATACTCCTGTGTTCAGAATATACAAGAGTAGACAAAAAGTCCTTATGGTATGTCTAGGCAGATTGTGCTAGAAGAGTCTCCCCAGTTACCAAAGTCACAAAGTGTTGAGGGGGCAGCAAGTTGGTGCCAGAAATGCAAAACAAGCACAGAAGAAGAGTTTCTCATAGCACAGCTGGTAAAAAAAAGCGTTGGAATATCACCAACACAGAGAGAGCAAGGCCACAAGAAACAATGGACTGGAAGAGGTTCGGCCATCAGAAATAGTTGTGGACAAAGCAAAAACTACCTCAGAAAATGGGTGCACCTTTAAGGTCTTCATTCAGCTGCTTTCGCAGAACCCAAATACCAACCTTAAAAAGATAGAACGCTCATTTCTATCACATGCAAGTTCAAGGTACTGGTAGACCAGGGGACCAAAGCTGCTCTGCTCTACCTGGCCACCCAGGTGGAGTCCTGGACCCTATCAAGGAACCCACGTTCCTTTTATCTTGTTGCTCTGCTATAGCCACCCCCATATACTGACTTTGGAAGTCACATATTAATATAACAGCTTTACAAGATGGAATGGCTTGGGGGTCTCTGAGTGTAGAGAATCCCTGATGACTATGTCATTGTATGTGAGCAAGGAAAAAAATTTTACTGTTGTAAAGCCCGAGATTTTAGAGTTGTCTGTTGTGGTAGCTAGGGGTTAGTTACCCAGACTAGCACAGTAACCAAATGTTTCAGTGCTTGTCTTACTGTAAGTATTCTAGTAATAATAACTACACAGTTGCCACTTGTTACTATAAAGAGCCAGTAATTGTGGAACAGTTGTTTACAGCTGGTGCTTGTCTTCACTGTGTCAGTGTCCATTCTGATTGTGCCCAGGCCATTTGCTTTGGTAAACATTTCACATATTGCCCTACTTATAGAGAAACTCAATTTATTTGTATCTTCCAACTTATACTGTAAGTAAAAGTTTAATAACATAAAATATATTTTTAGTATATGTGCTGCTGAAGCCAACACTAATATGTATTCTTTAATTATGTCAGAAACTATAAATTAATGCAACAAATCCAAGAGACTTACTATATACATTGATATACTATATAAGTACATTTAAATACAGGGGAAGAATATAAGACAAACTCTATAAGACAAACTCTATAAGAAATTAGAAGAAATCAGTTTTTAGTCTTAAGTTACTAAGATCAAGGAAAGAAAAAGAAATGAATTATTATCGATCCATATAAAAGGAAACATTTATATTTAAGTACCATTTCAATTATTTTACACGGTAAAGTTATACATTTCAAAAAAGAAATCATTTCATATTGTTTTCTAGTAAATTACTTGTGCTCTTTTGTACTTGCACATCGTTTGAATAAATTTAGAATAATTTCAATGCATTCATATCCATTCTTGAAATTAAATTTTGCATCCCTCATACAGTTAAAATAGGAAAAGCAATAATCTAACCACTAACATGAATGTTTGCATGTTTTAAATGACTAAGTCCCATTTTCATTTGACTCTCTCAAAACATTGTGTTTAAATCTTTAGCATAAAGAAAATAACACTTTTTGGGCCTCCCCAAAAAGGGTCCAGGACTCCACCTGGGTGGCCAGCGGTTAAGCGCTGCTCTGTGGAGCCGTTGGCAGCGGCGACGCGAGTTCGACGCCCGGCCGGGGAGAATCCCACATGGTGCAGCAGACCTCTCCTGCCTTGCCCGCTGCTCCCCTCAGCAGTGTATTTCTGATCTGCCTGTTCTGCTCCCCGCTCTGTCTCTGGTGAACCCTCTCGCCGCCCCACACCTCTGGCCTATACCCCAACTTGTATGTATAAATAAAAAATAAATCTTTAAAAAAAAAAAAGAAAATAACACTTTTCTCAAGTTGTTTTTGTCCTTTACAAACTTATTATTGTAATTTTTATGGTATTTTAGAACACGTATGTGTCCAAAAGATAGAAATATTGACTAAAATGAATATTACCTTATATTTATATAAATTTTTAAGTTTTAATTATATGCTAAAAATTATGTTTTTATTTAACATACTAATAATGACATAAAAGTCTAATAGTATTACAAAATTTGAAACAGAATTCTGATGTTTAAATATATGCTGCATTATAATGCACAATCTAATGAAATCAATTTTTAAAGTAATAATAGATATTACAAATTATTTTAAACCAATAAAAGAACAGAATCATAAACTCCCAGGTCAAGGATTGATTGGGAACCTGAATATGTATAAGTTATTTTCCTAAATTTATCTTCCAGTAGAACATATGTATATTTAAAAAAAATAAATGAACAACCTATTAAGTTTCTACCATTCAGGTCTACAGTACTTTGTTGCAACTTATAACACACTTAGAAATATACAGATTCTCTGAACAGTTAGCTCTGTGAGACAGAAGACAGAAATCCTTGTCTTCTTAAGATCTTTGAATCAGACCAACTGACTCTCTTGAAGTTGAATTCAATCCACAAAATTATTTGTCCATTTTATGAGTCACACAGAGTTGTTGTTTTTTGCTGGTTGTCAACATTTAAAAGTTAAGAAGCTGGCCTCCCTAGTGTCTCAGGGGTTAAAGTCAGCGCTATCAAGCTGTCTCCAGCCACTGCAGCATGAGTTCAATTCCCAGTCAGAGAGCTGACCCACATGGCACAGATCTCTCCTGCCTCCCCCACTGCTCCCCTCAGCAGTGTATTTCAGTAGATCTGCCTGTTCTGCTCCCCACTCTGTCTCTGGTGAATCCTCTCACCCCACCCCCCACCCCCACAACTCTGGCCTTCACCTCAGTTGTTGAATGCATAAATAAAAATAAATCTTTAAAAAAAAAAAAGTGAGAACCTACACTTTAGAAAGAACTGACTGTCCCAGTAGCCCACATTCCCAAGTGCCAACAATTGGCTTGAGCTGAGTTGGTAGAGCCTGGCCCCCTTTTTGAGAGCTCTTTTTCTCCAGTTCATGACAGTCCTCACCACTTCATTGCTCCCTAAGACTGAGACACAGTCAACTGCCATTAATCCGTTCCCCTGGGCCTCCGTCTCAGAACATGGCCTTCTTGGTCCTTGGAGTCTGTGAGGAAAGGCTTCAGATCACCTCAGCAGCAGAGGGGATGCGTTACTCAGAAATGCATTTTGGACCATTTGTTGGAAATTCAAACAGTTAAATTTGGAGAAAACTTAGAAGATTAAATATGGGAAAAAGACCATCACAGATCGCCTCAAAGTCTTCATTGTCTAGAAAAGGAAACTAAGTGCTGGGAAACTGAGGGACTTGTATCACATCACAAGGTGAATTTATCAGAAGCTCAGTCCAGAGCCCAGCCCCTTAACTACAGGTTCCTTCTACTGGAAAAACAAATAAGAAGCAACTACAGTACAGAGAAAAGGAGAGTAGGGACACAGTCTCCCTTCCCCTCCCCCTGGGCTGTGGCAAGCAGCCAACTGCAGCTTGCTGCATATTTAATTTAAACCTTTGTCTGCCCTGGCAAGGACAAAGTACAATCTGTTTTATGTAAAAAGTCTTCCCTAAGGAAAGCCTCAGCCTCCAGCTGTGAAACTGATTGATGTTCTTAAAGCCCCCAGGAACCTCTGCTGGGATTGAGGTTGTGGTTTCCAAAAAAAGAGTTTGTGAAAAGAGAAGCACTGAAAACAAATTTTTTCCCTTTATTGTGTTTCTCACAATCTGGGAGAATTAGACTAAAACACGAGGGGGAAACATGCAAATAAAGACTATATTTTTAAGGCAGATTTCAGAGTTCCACAAGGGAGGGGATGGCAATCTGCTGGTGGAGGAAGACTGTAGACTTGTCTAGAAGCATTATTTGCATAGCAAGCACTCTGCTTTTACTAAGATTGCCCATTCCAATCAATAAAGATACCAAAATGTTCTAAAGATGCATTAGCCACACTTGGCAGAAGATTGAAAGCATCGATGTTTTTATTTGGAGGGTTTATGAAATTTTATAATGGAGATTAAAATCCATCTATTTTGAGACTGTTGTGCTTTTCCTGATACCCTGTTTCAGAGGTTCTGATTTAGGGTGACACTATTTGCAAAGCCAAGGTCAGTTTTGAAATCCAGTTCTTGAGCCTGTGAATTTTCCTGCCGTGTCGTGTCTCTGTTCCACCCTTGTGATCTTGATATCAACGTGGGACCCAGTGCACAGATGGCAACACTGGAATGTCCCCTGAGCCTCAGAGAGGTCAAAACCACACCAAAGAGTCTGACCATGGTTAACCCCTGAAAACTGGCCCTTCCCACTGGCCCCTGGCTCTGTCTAGAGAGCTGGTGTCAGGCTGGGAGGAAGGCAAGGGGAGGTCCAAGGGCCTTCCTTTACCTTCTCTTGCAGGAGGCTGAACTGCAGCCTGGAGTCAGAACAAAGCCACTGCCAGGTCAGGGCTAAGAAGCTTGGGCCAGTCTTGGAATGGAGCCAGGACCCAGAAACCATTGCCATGAGCCACCAGCTGGCTCTGATCCCAGGAACATGTGCAGCTGCCGTGCAGGCCAGACTGGGCCTGCAGACTGTACTCGTGCCAACTGCTCCATTAGGCCTCCCAGTCTCTGCTCCCGTCAGGCTCACACCCAGTGGCCTGTGTACATTGGCACTAGCCTGCCCTTAGGTGTGTCCTGAAGTGACTGAATAAACCTTTAGAAAAGCCACGCATCCTGGCTGGTTCTTATCATCCTGGACATTACACTGTTGTTCTGATAATCCATAGAGGTCAAGGTGTATAGTTGCAAATCTCTGAAGTTCACTGGCCTGATGAAAATAAAAGAATTGACTATTTCCTTTACCGCTGCATGTTCTAATTTAAGTGCCTGTCATTAGTACTCTCACAAGAGCAACCCAGGCGCCATAGCTGCAGAAATAGAAATTCCAACCGGTCTGCAGTCGTGATGGGGGCAAAATCCATGAATGGTCACATTCACAGCTGTTTCTAGGAGTGTTTCCTGGTATCTTGAGCATTAGCTTCAGTGATAAACTTAACAGCAATGCAATCACATTGCAAAAAGGTCCAAAAAGGGGGGAATTCTTTACTTTACAAAATAGTACACTGTTCCTTTTATGTACTAGATCATCTAGTGTGATCAGTGGTTATTCTCCAGGGCAACTAGTTCCACTGACCCTCTGAGAACTTGTTTCAAAAGATCAAGTATGTTTTCTTCTTAATTTTGTTTCCTCCCAAACTTGTTTGGTCCTTTCCATTTTGGGTACAAGTTCCAGCATTCTAGAAGAACTTCACCTACTTCATCTTTAAGATTTTCTTATCACCAGGGAAAGGTCTGTACAACTTCTCGGTAAACTTTGGCCTCAAGGCATGCTTCCTGATGAGAATAAAGGGCAGCATCCCACAGTGGGGCAAGCAGGATCAGTCCCATGGAGAGCAGCCCAGTAGGGCTTAAGAAAAATAAGACAAGATCTCTGTGCTTGGGAAACACATAATCTAGAGGAGGACATGGATATGTTGCTTAAAAAGGTGATAAGTGTAAGCTAGCAGTGTGAACCAAGTGCTATGGGAACTCAAAGGAAGCGGTGATTAATTATACTGGTATGGGATTAAAGATCTGGGAATGTTTCCCAGAGAGAGTAACAGTTGAACTGAAATGTAAAGGATGAACAGGCTTTGATCATGAGGAAATTTAGAGGGCAGAGTGCTCAGCAAGATGCATTCCAGGAAAAAGCATGGTGCAGAACTCTTCCAGACACTGAGAAGTGATGATATATTTAATGTTTGGAGTATAGCAGGTCATCTACTCTAGTTGGTGTGTATGCTATAACATGGGCTAGGGGGCGGGGGCCAGCAGCACCAGAAAGATTACAGAGTTAGGTTAGGCCAGATGGAGTCTGTCATGGAAAACAAACTCCTTGTACTTTATCCTGAAGATGGTGGTGAAGCATGTGAAGGGTTTAAATGACAGTCTAGGTCAAGAGTTTAGGCTAGTCTGTGTAAGAAGCAAAATTGTCTAGAAATGACTCTGGGAGACCACTTTAGGTGGCATGGACAGGCCAAGGAGAACAGGATCTCCCCTTTCTTCCAATGGGATGGGACTGGTGGCTTCTTCCCTATCCCAGAGGAGCTACAGGCCTCCTGCAGGCCTCAATTCTCCAGAGCTACAAAACCAGCTTTCCTGAACAGCTCCTCAACACCTAACTCAGACTACTTATATCCAGTATCTGTTTATACACCCATCGATAATTGTCCTCTCATTTTTCGTAGATGGAAAGCAACATGGAAGTCCTTCACTTGGAACATAAACCTTCCATATCCCAGTAGACGTTTTCCTTGATTGGATGAAAGCTGAGATCACAAACGTCTGCTCCTCCTTCTGACACTTTCTGCGTAAGTTTCTCCTATAAAGCTTGTTTCTAAATTCATGCCAGCGGGTGTTATGGAATGATTTCTGAGGACAGTGACCCATGAAGGCACCCACGTTGCATCAAAATGAGATGTCCTAGGAATGGAATAAGACATTTCCCCATTCTTAAAAAAGACTATGTTGTAACAGAAAACCCTACTAAAATTGGCTTTAAAATTGAAGAGAAATTTTAGTTCTCATTAACTGTTGGGGTGGAGAGAGAGTATTTAATCCAATGTTTTAGTGATATTATCAGTGGCCCATTGTCTCTTCTCCTTTTCCTAATGTCACCTTCGTTCTAAGGCTGACTCCCCTGACAGCTGTGAGAAGGCTGCCTCACAATCACAAGGAGTTTGTTTTCCTCAGTCTCCAGAATTCACATCTCATGGCTGAGACCTTCCAGAGCAGCATTGCAAAACTGACTTATAATTCAGTTATATATCTCAGTGTCAGTTATATATCTCAGTTGGATAAAATCATGTCACCTTTCTATGCTTATATCAGTTCATCTACTTTTCTAACATGTATTTGCTGAGGGCCTTCTACCTGCCAACAGTTAGACTTAGCAGACATTGAAACGTCACTGAATGACTGACTTTAGCCAATTGGTAACCAAAATCCCTATCACCAAGTATGTGAGATTCTTCTGGTGCTTTTCTCCTCATCTTCCAACTTCATACCTAACACAAGCCATGGACACTGAACTTCATTCACAAAAGCGGTATTTGCAGTTTTTTTAAAATTCTATTCTGAAAATGTTCATGGATTCCATAACAATGTTCCATTTTTACTTACTTGCTGTATATAAATTAATGCATCTTTTCAGAAAGATCAATTCAAATGTCTTCTTTAACCTGACCATCTTTTTGTTAACTTTCTTCAAATGCAGCTGCCTTGTATAAATACATATACCAAGTGATTGAGTTGCTGTTATACCAATTTTTCTTCTTTTACTTGCAAAATGTTTTCAATCAAATGTTGGCTAACAGCTAGGTTGTTTGGAAATTAACAGTCCTAATGATGGGAACAATATAGGCATTTAAAGCTTAATTACTCCTTTGGGCTCATTGTGAGACAATCAAGGCGTTCTTTATTAGTCTGATTTTGTATTCCTTGGAGTATTTCAACTTATCCTACAATATTCTCATTTTCTTCTTCTTCTTTTTTTTTTTAAAGCAATCCTAACACAACAAAACAACGAGGAGGTCAAATCTTACAAGGAACAAACATGACATCACACAGGGAAGTGAGTCACTGTGAAGCAGACTGGGAACTGAGTCAGGACAAAACTGACTCACATCTTTCTGAGCCAAGAACCAATTCTAGTTATATCATGCTGGAAAATGACTCATTTACTACCTTTATTAGCTCCGCTCAACAGCAAATCAACTGCAAATTGGAGTAGGTCTTAGGAAACTCAAGTGGCCCGGCTTGAGCCATCACTCACCGCTGGTACACAGAGGATTTCTGTGTATGAAACGACCTGGTTGTTTAGCCACAAGAACTCCCAAGTCCAGCCTTATCAACACCATGAGGCACTTATCTGAGATGAGCACGTCTGACCATAGGAGTATACTTAATCTTTGTAGTGTCTGTAGAGTAAGTACATTTTTTGATAATCTATTGGTTGATTGGAAATCTGTTGCCACCCATGTGTCATAATGTTTGTTGCACAAAATCTGAAAAACCATTTACTCAGTGGTTTTGTCAAATAGGAAGTCAAAGTACAGCAATAGCTAGTAGCACTCTTTTCTGCCTTGTAGTTACCTCTGCAGCTAAAATGAATACAGCAGAAGGTTGCACTGAGAAAGTATTCCAGTTAAAATTGGAAAGGAAGACAGGGAATTAAAACTCCAAAATCATGACTTAATGCCCAATATATCTGAAAAGGATCATATTAAGAATGATAAATATTAACACCTGTTAAAATGTCTAAAATGGATTTCTTTTTCATATAAAAGAAGTTTATCCACATTGCAGCTTGGCCAATCTTGTTTTTCCATTGTTTTAATCAGATCTATATTAAACATATATTAAACATTTTATTTGTGTAAGACAATGTGCCAGATGCTGTACATAAAAGTGTAAGATACAGTCCTTCCCTCAACTTGCTTGTAATGTACAGATGGGTCACTGAAGCATGTTCTTTCTTTAGATTTTTATCTTAAGCATTAAAATGAGGCACAGTGGGGGTTCCCTGGTGACACAAGGGGTTAAATGTTTCTCAACACTATGAAGCTATCAGCAGTGGCAGCCACTGTACCATGAGTTTAATCCCTGGCCAGGGAGCTGACCCACTTGGCACAGCAGACCTCGCCTGTCTCCCACTGCTCCCCTCAGCAGTATATTTCAGTAGCTCCACCTGTTCTGCTCCCCACTCTGTCTCTGGTGAATCCTCTCACCACCACCCCCACACTCCAGCTCTTATAGGCATACATAAAAATAAATCCTTAAAAAATACAATGAGGCAGAGACTCTTTATAACTTAGCTAAAACTGCAAAAATTAGGACTTCTCTTTCTCCATCCAGGGACCTTTACCTTCCAATCTAAAACATAGTGACACTGTCATCTGAGATATAAACACTCTCTATCCTCAAGAAATCTATATTCTATTAAGATTGCAAAGACATTAACTAAATAATAGCAAGATACATTTGGCAACATAGAATAGCATGTGGAGCTTCCATTACAGTTCTCAGAGGTCTGTCCTTGTGTGGATGTTTGGAGAAAGCCTGATCCCACTTCTGAAGTTTGATGAACTCTTCAGCAAACATCGTCCTTGATTTAATTACTCTAACCCAAACCCAAGGCTGTGAGCCAGCTGATGAAGAGCTGAGGTTTTCCCCAACAAACCCATGTAATTCTAACTAGTGACCGCAGGGAAAGTTTTAGCAAGGAAGTAGTGGTGGGAGTGGGAGGGAAGAGAAAGAAAAACAGAAAGTCCCTAAGAGAAGGCACTTAAGCAGGTACTCGAGTCACAGGCAGTCTTTGGAGAACATTCAGATTCTGGAGTCCCCACCCTCTTGGATTCCCACACAGATCATGCCAGTATGCAGTCAAGAGAGCTGAGGTAGGGTCAGATGGTGCCCTTCAGGTGAGTGTCCTGAGCCTATGTCCCATACAATAATTTTTCCTCTTGGGGGCCTCCCTGGTGGCGCAGCGGTTAAGCACTGTGCTGTGGAGCTGTCGGCAGCGAGTTCGATGAGTTCGAGGAGTTCGACCACCAGCCTGGGAGATTCCCACATGGCGCGGCAGACCTCTCCTGCCTGGTCCACTGCTCCCCTCAGCAGTGTATTTCAGTCCATCTGCTGTTCTGCTCCCCACTTTGTCTCTAGTGAACCCTCTCACCACCCCACACCTCTGGTCTGTACCCCAGCTCGTATGCATAAATAAATAATTCTTAAAAAAAAAACACCAATAATTTCTCCCTCCTCTCTCTGCTCATTTCATCCCTGCTACCTCCACCCAGGACGGCTTCGCAGGGGGCTGGTGGTTCTCCTCCCTGGTTTGAGCTCTCTTTGGATGGCCCTGTCAGGGCTCCAGCCACTGCTAGGTGACCCTGAGTCCAGGGCCGTACCTGTTACTCTGCCTCCTTCACTTCTCTCTCTGTTGATAAACTCCTATTTTGCCCCCAGCTTCCCATCACCTGTGTAAACAATTTCTGTATTTAATTTCTTCTTGTAAATACTTAAAGTGGTTTCTGATTTCTTTGCTAGATCTGGATTCAGACACACAGAAACACACACACACACACACACACAATTTGATTTATTAAAATAGTGATTTGCTAAGTAGCGCAATTATAATATTCAAGAGTAGAGCACAATTATTAGGGCTTTTCCCACCACCAAACCCCCAATAAACAGGAATTGTATAGATGACTATAAAAGGAGAAGACTCATCTCACTGTGCTTCAGGAAAAACTGGGCCACTGGCTGAGTTGGAGCAATTGTAATATGAATCCATTGTCCTTAAAGTGTGTCCTAAGCAGCTAAGAGCCCACAGTTGTCACATCCCTGGCTCATCATCCATGAGAAACTGTGAATAGATAGTGGGTATGGGACTCAGCCCCAAACTGGGGTGTGCCAGGAGCCCTTGCAATTCTTGTTTATTTAAATTAACAGAAGATTTAAAGAGGTAGTGAGAAAAGATAAAAGCAGAAATGTTTCTATTTTTTTTTTTTAAAAAAGAGGAAGACAGAAATGAGAGTCAGAAAGAGAAGGGGTGAAAGGAGCGAGCCTTGAGGGACTGAAAGGCAATGCTCAATCTGTGCCTTGGAACAGGAGGAAGAAATGGGGTGAACAAGGGGCCAAATGAGGAAGTAGGAAAAGTGCTAATTACTTCTTAATTAGGTCATCCCTCAAGCCTTCATGATATAGTCAAAATGCCCACATTTTGGAAAAACATTCTCAGACAAATAAAAATTCAAAATGCATTTCACAGTAAACAAAGAATAATTTGATGGCCTTCCTTCTTACAAATCAAAATAGAAAAAGATTCTCTCCTTATATATAGTAAAGGATGGTTTACATACAAAATTTCTTCTGTCTCTTGAATTATAATTTATGAAAAATTATGCAAATTTCACACAAAAATGTAAGCATACAGAAAATGTATCTAGATATACACAAATTATAGAAATTACACAATTACACAATTTCTAGTCACTAAACCACATCTTCTATGTCCCATCTTCTAGAGTGCTATTTTTTAGAAAATATACACATACACACACACCCCCCAAACACTTCTCAAGGTATTTTTAAACAAACTCACTTTATTAATAGAAATTAGACTCAAAAAAATTTTTTTACATTCTATATCCACCTGCATTGTTCCATTAAAATGTAATAAAAATGCAGGCACATGCTGCCAATGCTAAATTAGGAAAACAGCTGGGCTTTTACATTGTCCTGCCCTCGAAAAAAGGCACCCAAGACAATCCCAGCAGCTGGCATCCTCTACATGGTGTGCTCATTACCACAAGTAAATAAAGTCAGTAAATTACTGGCAGAGCACAGGGGGCATGATGAGTCTAGGAAATAACCCTTTCATCAAACTCTCTGCACATTGTATATTGCCTGGGCAAAAAGCAAATAATGATGCTCAATGGAGAATTAATATTTTAGTCAAAGAGGAATGGAGATGAATGCATACCATAAATTATTAAGCAGCACTTGTGCTCTATCCCCTTGGCACAGCATGAACTAGGCTTCTAAAGAAACAGGATACATATCTTCTCCTTACCTAGCAATATTTTCTACAGCCAATGAATAATATTCATAAAGATGCACATTTCTGAGACATTCATAAGGGAAATTTATAACTGAATTTCTCTACCTTTCTGTAACAGAATGCAAACAAAAAACATAAATATTTCTCTCTTTATATTAATATAAACATATATGTGTGTTATGTTATATGTCTATAAATATTCCCGTGATGTTGCAGCAAAAACAGTCACTGGCCTGGGAAGTAAAACCCATCAGCTCTATCTCTCCTTCTGCTAGGGCCACAAGGGATGTCTTAACTTCTCTAGGTCTCAGTTTTCTCAACTGCAAAATACACAAGTGACCTTGAGTAAACTTTTCAGTTTTAAAAGTCTGCCTAAGGGCTTTATAATAAGTAGGAAGAACTAGAAGATAGTTGCAATCAGGTCTTCAACATAAAAATGAAAAACAAATTTAAAATTGTTCATTTCTTTAAGCTAATAAAACATGCACTGACACAGGAGAAAATTTATATGTAAATTCATATGCATACATAAACATATGCACATATAAATTGCTCTTCCTTTAATGAAAAAAGTAATTGTTAACCTATGCTTGTAGGCTTAAGTGAGATATTTGCATATCATAAAAGTTACACAAGAGATTATTGAATAATTAGCATTCAAAATGTGAGAAACAGTAATACTTGAAGTCCTTGTAATTGAATAGACTAGCAATTTCCTGGATACACAATTCTACTCAAAAGGCTGGGCGGCATTCACCATGTGCAATAGGAAACCTTAAAATGAATGACTTGGAACCTGAGTCGGCCAAGAGTCGGCCACAGGAGAGATAGGAAGCTATCACTCTCAATATTACAATCAGCCATGATAAGGATACTTACAGGAAGGTGTTCATAGGCTAAAGAGAACACAGAGCCAGAGAAGAGGGAGAGAACAGGGAGAGAGATCTTTCTGATGCTTTACGATTTGTTTTAAAATTTAAGGAGAAGCCTCCTATTCACAGCTATGACCCCAAGAATGTTTGTACTTTGGAAGGAAATCTCTTAAATGTCAGAGTTCAGGAAAATTTAGACCATCCAGTCCTGTCCTCCCATTTTAGAGATAAAGAAGTTAGGTCAGTAAGGGTACGTACTATGCCCCGTACTAAATACTTGGCAGTTAGTCCAGGAGTCAAGTCCTCTAACTTCCAGTCTGGCCTGCTTTCCCTCACTGCTTCTTTTTTCTCTGTGTGGGTCCAAAACAAATTCTTCCCTGAATGACTTATGGCAAATGGTCCTCCTGGGATGAATAGAATATGCTGTTACTCCCCCTCCCTGAGAAGTTCATCCCAAACCATAAAGTTTTTCCCAAGCTGACTAATGCTTTGCTTGGTCTGAATTGTTTTTAAGCCATCATTCTAAATATCATCTCCCAGCTGAGCGATCTGGGAACTGAGCTAATCATACCCACTGACTTTACTGTGTTACTCCCAGAGTGGAAGAGCCAGCGTGGCCTGTGTGATGTAGGTCAGTGACTCACCGACAAAGCATCACACAAGAGAACAGGATCTCTCTGAAGGACTTGAGGTTTGATGTCTAGGTGGGCTATCAATCTCTGTCCCATTCTGTTACATTGAGACAAAAATTGATTTAAATTTCCAAGACTATGGAGATAGGAAGTAATTAACATTTTTAAAATCTGATTTCATAGATACAGATTTGATTCTTTTTTTTTTAAGATTTATTTATTTATGCATACAAGCTGGGGTACAGGCCAGAGGCATGGGGCAGCAAGAGGGTTCACCAGAGACAGAGTAGATAGCAGAACAGGCAGATCAATGGAAATACACTGCTAAGGGGAGCAGTGGGTGGCAGGAGAGGTCTGCTGCGCCATATGGAAATCTCCCCAGCCAGGCATCGAACTTGCATCACCGCTGCCGACAACTCCACAATGCAGCTCTTAACTGCTGCGCCACCAGGGAGGCCCCCAGGTTTGATTCTTCAAGTAGGTAGCAGATCTTAAAAATTATCTAGTTCAGTCCTCATTTCACAAGAGAAAAAAAAGAAAGCAGTAGAAAGACTTTGATTTGTTCTATATCACCCACCTAGTTGGTTCTAGACTTAGGTGAAAAATTGGGCCTTTTAACATGCAATTCAGAGCTTTGGGCTATATACCATGTAACTTGCCCTATTCAAGTACATTATAAATGTGACACTATAGAACACATAAAGTAATATATTGAGCCTTAGTGAGACCCCAGCTGTCAGTCTTCTGTGCTACCAAGACAGAATAACTGCCCTTTCATCCCAAATTAATTGTGTGTCTCATAAATTACATGATAGGCTTTACCATATAATTCCAGATACAGATACAGGTTGGAAGTCATCTCCTACAACCTAACAATTTTGAGAAAATCAAACTGGGCCTGATGAGGAGACCCAGCATCACACTGTATGAAGAGCTAACTATATAAAGAGAGCTGACTGTATAAAACAGAGCTTTATATGGCTGGAGTTTCTCAGACCCTAGAAGCAGGTGATTCTTCCTCTCCCATTCCCCCTTCAACATGGAGCATTAGTATATCTCTCTCTTGCCCACTTCCACACATATTACTAAAACCTCAGCTTCCTTTTTGATGATTTAATTCAGGCGCCAAATCACATGACAATGCCTGGATGAAAATGGAAGTGTGGAGAAATAGACTCAACGCTTCAAGGCTCTAACTCTCCTCTGGGGCTGGTCATTATTTGGTATTTGCCGGTAGGCTGGTCCATTCTGAATCACCCAACTGTAATATTCTCTTGAGGAACAAAAACAACACAGGTGGAAATGGATGCTGGAGGAAGCAATACCCAGAGCTCTGCTGTTGAAAGAAGGGGGTAGGAGGTGGGGAGAGAAGGACACACGCTAACTGTCTGTCCATGGAGTTGCCAGGAAGACTAGGTTAGTAAGAGATAGAAATGCCTTGGAGGAGTTAAACTATTTCCCCTGCTGTTAGGACTCAGAGCTCAAGACCGCCTCTTATATCGCTCTTCTCTGGACAGAACAACAGCAACATTTCAAAATAAGAAAAAAGGAATCTTCTCAAAGACAAGAGTCATTTCACAGACTTGAAATCATACCACACTGAAGCTCCGTCTGCAAAAATAATGTTTTTTTCTGACATTTTAAACAGCACAATTTAACGGCTCAATGTTTCATTTGACATTTAAGAAGTTATCCATCTCCAAGAAGCTTATTGGCAAATCTTCTCAGTTCCCAGAATTAGCAAATGTAGTGTGCATGTGAACACAGCCCACAAGAGCCCAAAAGACTCTTTTAAAAGGAAACTTGGGACATCGAGAACCAGCCAGGCTGAGCTGGATCTGCCCCTTACCTTTGGTCCTGCCCTTCCACCTTTCGTAAGCCACTTACCCTTTCCGTTAATCAGTCTCCTCACGGAAAAAAAAAAAAGGAAGAAAAACCAGTTTCAGATTAGAAAACTGTTGTAGTTCATTTAAGAAGATGATTGTATTAGATAAAGATAAAGCAAATTATTAGTGCCCAAAAAAGAGAAACAGGTATTCAGGAGAGAGGCTGCCTCTGTTGGAAGCGTGACTATTGTGCAGGTTACAGACTGTGGGACTCTGGGCACATAATCTCTCTGACTTGGTTTTTATCATTTCTAAAATAGGGTAGTAATAGTGCCTATTTCGTTAGGTTGTTAAGACAATTAAAATGGGACAATCTAGCAGAGTAATTGTTTGTTAGAAAATAAGAAATGGTTAAGTAAATGATAGAAATAAAATTGTGTGCTGATTCTCACTGCATGTGACGAAGCCTAAGCCTGTCAATGTGCCACAGTTCTCCCTGCCGATGTGATTATTTTGCAGCAACAGAACAATGTGATTCTACTTGAGACTCCTAAAAAAGAGACATTGGTTCTTTCCTATGGAAGTTCAATCTGAGAGGACGTAATCTGGAATTGCTGTCACTATCTTTCAAATATGAAGAAAGAATCTGAGAATAGAGTAGAGGAGATCCATGATAGAGAAAATGTGTTCTGATGATGTTTGAGATACTGGATCATGTGATACCTGAAGCAAAAGTTCCCCCTACATTTCTTGATTACATGAACCAATAATTTCCCCCCTTTCCTTAGTTTAGGCTAAGTTTTGAGGGTTTTGGTTTTTTTGTCACTTGAGAGAACCCAAGCTGGTACAATTTATAATATGCCTCAGCACCCACAGTAGATATTATGGCAAAAAAAGAAATTGTACCCTCGTCGGCATTTAAAATATCAAGTTCAGACTTCATGACTTTTTTGTCATGTCACTTAACTTTTCCTGATCTCAGCTTCCTCATCTGAAAATCCAGAAATTGAACAAAACAATCTTTATAGACCCTTCCAATTCCAAAATTTTATGGCCATGCCTGAAATTAAATTCGTTTGGCTAACTTCAAGATTGCTCTTGAGTTCAATTTTTCCATTCACCTCAAAGCCAAGAATGGTTTGTTTGGTTTTTTTTTTGGTTGTTGGGCACTTTTAAAGCAGAGGGTGGAAGAGAGTGGAGGAGTGTCAATTGAGGGATGACGTCCATTAATTTTCAACAGTTCTGCCTCGTTCCATACATCATAATTGGACTTAAGCACTCACTTTCTTATAGGAAAGGCATAAGTAGGGGTAAAAAAAAAAAAAAAAACTCTTAAGAAACCTTGTTAGTCCAGAAGCTGGTAGAGCATTATGGCAGGTCTCTGCAGCTAACACAGGGCTGAATCATTATCTACATAATATCTATTCCTCTTGTCCTTAGATCATCATATTCTATACTATCTAGGGTTGCTACTTTATGTAAACATTTATATAAATGGGGAAGAGAGGTTAAAAAATCGTTATACTCAATGCAGAGTATATTTACAGAATTAAAAATACAATAAAGCCTGTTAACTAGAGAACACAACAACTGAACTCAATTATTCAGAACATGTAATTGTTAATTGGAAGAGGAAGGGAAAGACCCATTTCTGAGCAAGTTAGGTAGATAACTTATCATCCAAGAACTAAAAATCATATGCATAATTCATCAGTAAGATCTTCAAATTATTTGGTTTAATTTTAAACATAATTGTAATAAGTTGATATCTTCATTTCCCAGGCCCCCACAAATTAGAAACATTAAACTTAATAAGGAAGTGTATTAGAAATGGACTCAACTCAGTGGGTAGAAATAAAGGCGGCAGAAACACTACAGAAAGCCACTAGAACTTAAAATGAGAACCACAGCAGTCCAAGGTCCTAACACCTCTCAATAACAAATAAATAAATAAATAATAAAATCAATAAATAAAGTATATTTATTTTTATTTAACACAAAAATGGTGCTTACTGTGTGACAGGTTCTACCCTAAGTGCTTTACAAATATTACTTCATCTAATCCTTCTAATACATCTATAAAATACAAAGAAGTTAAATAACTTGCCAAAGTCCCTGCAATTCATTATTTATAGAACCAGCCTTTAACCCAGGCAACCTGGTTCCAGGGCCCATTCACTTCACCACATACCAAGCTGTTCCATCTAACATTGTATAAAGAAAGCATCACAGCTACTATTCACTATTTTTGATAACCACCATCAACAAATGCAAACAAGGTTACCAACATATTCTGTGGAATGAGAATATTCACCGTAAAGTAGCATCTTCCATAGTAATGTGACAATACCATAGCATTATAATAATAATATTTGGCCTTTAAAGATAAAAACTTGAGGCATATGGGAAGTCCAGTGTCTCAAATCACCCCATTCCCTGTTAATACAGATAAGTAAAATAAAAATGTTATATTTCAAATTCTTTCCATTCTAAGTAGCAAACATTATATTGATATTAAAAATTTGCTGACTCCACAAAGCCTCTATAAACCAAGGCAAAAATCCACAGCCAAAGGACAGAAATCATTAAGTCGCACTCACAAAAGAGGTTGTAGTGAGCTTAACACTCAATCCCCACCTGGTAATCAGATTTTAGATCATCGGTCTTTTTCTAGATAAAATAGTAAGGCTATCATACACAGTAATATAAATTAATCCTTGGATTTGGACTATGGTGATAAAAAATATGATAAAGAGTAGGTAAAAGCTGTAATGTTGATCTTCTCTTTAGAGATCAAATAACTTCTTAGAATTCTCAGGAACATTTTTTTCATGTCATCATATTTGTATCTTCTCTTTTACTCTTGCATTAAATTTCACACCTGAGTCATTAATCGCAGGGTTGACTTTATTCAATGTGTTCAGAGTAATATTGTGTGGGGAGTGTGTGTGTGTGTGTGTGTGTGTGTGTGTGTGTATGACAGAGACAGACAGACACAGACACACACACACACACACACGCACACACAGAGCATGTTTGTAGTGTGTATGGCCAAAGAAAGAACTATTTACTTCTTTATAAAAAAAATAGCAATAATGTGCCTGCCAAGACGGCAGCCAAAGGAATAGGAAGCCGAGCACAGGATACAGAAGCAAGCCAGAGAAAATAGAGCCAAAGATAATCTGGCTAAAAGAAGGAAAAAAGAGAGAAGCAATGAACCTAGTGAGTGTCCAATGCTGAGAACATTTAATCTTTCATTATTGTCATTGTGGATTTCCTGTAAATTCTTCAAGATGTGAATTTAGAGCCTCCTTGGTGGCTTAGGGGTTAAGTCTCAGCACTATCACCGCTGCACTTGTCTCTTGCCCTCAGCAGTGTATTTCACTAGATCCCCCTGTTCTGTTCTCCACTCTGTCTCTAGTGAATCCTCTCACGGCAACCCGCCACCTCTGGCCTACACCCCAGTTCTTGTATGCATAAAAAAATAAAAATAAATCTTTTTTTTTTAAAAAAGATGCGAATTCAGCCCAATTCAGAGATGTGAATTAAGGACCTGACCACACATTTAAGTTCTGATTCCTTCCTTAAATTCACCTCTTCTTCTTTTATGTTTTATTTTTTTAAGATTTATCTATTTATGCATACAAGCTGGAGTGTAGACCAGAGGCGCAGGGTAGTAAGAGGATTCACCAGAGACAGAGTTGGGAGCAGAACAGGCAGATCTTCTTAAGTATACTGCTGAGGGGAGCAGCAGGTGATGCAGGAGAGGTCTGCTGAGCCATGTGGGAAGCTCCCTGGCCAGGGATCTAACTAGCTTCAGTGGCGGCGGATAGCTTCATAGTGCTGACACTTAACCCGTTGCACCACCAGGGAGGACCCAAATTCATCTCTTCTTACTTCATCAGTAATTTTTGAATTTGCATGAGAAAGTTTATACTTTATATATGTTAGTTTATTTTTTTAAAGATTTATTTATTTATGCATACAAGCTGGGGTGCAGGCCAGAGGTGTGGGGTGGTGAGAGGATTCACCAGAGACAGAGTGGGGAGCAGAACAGGTAGATCTTCTGAATTACACTGCTGAGAGGAGCAGCAGGCAAGACAGGAGAAATCTGCTGTGCCATGTGGGAAGCGCGCTGGCCAGGGATCGAACTTGTGCTACAGTGGCTCTGGATAGCTTCATAGTGCTACAACTTAAGCTGTTGTACCACCAGGGAGGCCTTATATATGTTAGTTAAATTTACATATTTATATTCCCCACTATTCTCAATCACCATGTTGTTGACTCTTAAAGGTCGATAGTCTTTTTTGAGCAAATGACTATTACAGAACTTAGAAATTTCAACTTCAAGTGCACAGGATTGAGGTAACTATATCTTTTATTTTGTGGTATCCTGAAATCCATGCAAGACCACCATTCCTTCCACCACCACACTCTTTCTTCCTTAATCCCCATGCCCAATACCAGCCCCAACTGTGGCATATGCTGTGTTTAACATAAATATTTAAATATCCACTTTTCTTTATAAAATGCATACTGCTATGTGGTGTTAAAAATACTTATTTCACAATACATGCAAGGAAAAAATATCCTCATGCTTTCTGTCTGCCTGATAGTGGCAGTCATGATTGAATGGGGGAAATATAGGGGAAAAAATAAATACATGTGTTTTCATTTACATGAATAGCTTTTTATTCCATAGAATTGATTGTTCCTATATGTGTTTTCCACTAGCACTATATTTTAAAGATCTACCTACATTTATAATATGTAAATCTAGTTTGCTGCTTGTAATGGTTGAGTTATGCCCATGGTAATCATGCAACACAAATTATCCATTCTCCCAACATGGTTCTCTATCCCCTGTCCCCTGCCCCCATCTCTATGAATAACGCTGGCATCAGCATGCTCATATATCAGTCTTCTATTTAAAAAAAAATTAATCATAAACTCCTTCAGAATTCTAACACTTTTATTTCATATTTGGGGACCCTTTATTGAAAGAGTAAGGAGAGAATTCATCACCTTGCAAAAAAGCAGTTAATAGGGAAGGCAGGACCAAAACCAGTTTTCTCAACTCTCAGACAGCACACTCTGGCACAGATTTACCAGGTATAAAAGAGATAATCTTGGGCCCTCCCTGGTGGTGCAAGGGGTTAAGTCTCAGTCTATGAAGCTCCCTGCATCACGAGTTCAATCCCAGCCAGAGAGCTTCCCACATGGCACAGCAGACCTCTTCTGCCTTGCCCGCTGCTCCCCTCAGCAGTGTATTTCAGTCTATCTGCCTGTCCTGCTCCCCACTCTGTCTCTGGTGAATACTCTCACCACCCCACATCTCTGGCCTGCACCACAGCTCTTGTATGCATAAATAAATAAATCTTTAAAAAATTACAATAAAAGATAATCTTTTAATATTGGGTATTCAGAGAGGGTATTAAAGTGACTTTTTCAGATAAATTCAACTTGTTATATCCTAGAAATCATAAGTTCTGAATATGTTACTATATTCTACTAACTGATAAAAAAAAAAAAGGATAAAATCACAATCTAAGAGGAACTCTATTGGCATTGGTACACCCTGGTACATAGCAGGCTACAGTTATGTAATGTATTTAAAATGAAAATGTTGGGAAGTAACCCAAATTCTATCTCCGACCAGCTGTGTGATTTGTTATTTTTGTTAAGAAATCTTCCAAAGGGATGTGAATCTGGTACCTTTGGGGAAATGTTCTGTGCTTCTGATGCCACCACCAGGGAATGACCTCATTTGTCATTTTGTATCCTCTGTACTAGGCCCTCTACAGAGCATTTGGATAGAGTCATTTTTGGAATCATTGGTGGGAGGCTAGGGTGATGGAATGCAAATAGCTACATCTCCCTGCACAGCTTGCTTTACTTCTATGAGCTTTGCTTTCTCATCTAAAAAGGAGGTAGAGTCTGGCATGTAACAGACAATGAATAAAGGGTATTATTTTTCCTTATCCTTTTTTTAAGCTAAAGTCCATGAGTTCCAATATACCTGTAACATATGTGGTTTTAGCCTTTTGTTGCCATATAAAAAGGAAATATAAATGCCTATATTTTCTTTATCATTCTGCCTCTTACTTTGTCATTTAAGCTTAGAGTTAGTGAAAAAACTGTGCATGTGTGTGCAGAAGCAGATTAACCATGAAGTTGGTGAAACCATGAATGCTGGGAATTGCTGGGAATGGTGGAGTGTTCTCAGTGAGGAAGAAAAGGCATACTGTGCTTGAAAACATTAATATTGGTATCTCTGGTAAACTGCCTAAAGACATCTCAGAAGAAAGGGACTAGAATCTCTAAATTGTCAGTAACCTGTTGTGATATTTTTTTCTATTCTAAATATCACTTTTAAATTTAATTTTATATTGGTCATTTAATGCCTTTCTAAAAAAAAAGTGAGTACCCAGCCCCCAAATTTAGCCTCCACAAACCTGAATTTGCCTTTGGATATATGTTTAACATTGTAATTTGACAATATGGGAAAACCACATAGCTAAAATCTCAATTCACATAAAAGAGTTTCCTCATGCAGAAAGGGTTCCCCAAATTAAATCTTTGAAAATGTCACTCTTCACCTATCTGGACCATCTTAAATTATGTAAATTTGACTAGTTCCATTAATTCCCTTCTAACTCAAGTATCCTGACATCATATCTTCCATGTCATACTTCCAATAATAGTTTCTAATAAATAATATGTTAAAGAAAGTCCATGGTAAGTCATTATTTAAAGAAATTTTAAGTCTTCAGTACTGTTAATAATTTCATCCACCCTCCAACTAAATAATTATTTTGTAAAAGTAACTGAACAGAGGGCCTCCCTGGTGGCACAGCGGTTAAGCGCTGCGCTGTGGAGCTGTCGGCAGCGGCAATGCGAGTTCGACACCTGGCCGGGGAGATTCCCACATGGCGTGGCAGACCTCTCCTGCCATGCCCGCTGTTCCCCTCAGCAGTGTATTTCTGTCAATCTGCCTGTTCTGCTCCCCACTCTGTCTCTGGTGAACCCTCTCGCCACCCCATGCCTCTGGCCTGTACCCCAGCTTGTATCCATAAATAAATAAATCTTTAAAAAAAAAAAGTAGCTGAACAGATATATTGTAGTTCTTAACAGAAAGCACACTAATTTGAGCATGTCACTATAGAACTCATTTACTTTATAAGGGCAGAAACATTTCTTCTGCTAGTTTTACTTCAAACAGACCAAGGTAAAACTACATGTTGATTTTCATTTATATTACTACCCAAAATAATCCATTCTGAAAGAGGAAGAGGTATTTTATAGTCCCAGTAAGATGAACTAAAATCTCTATGTATACCAGTTATTTTATAAAGTATGAACTAGATAGATGAGGCATTTATGAGAAATCAAATGATAGTTGTTTCTCTTCTGAACTTAGTTGACAACATCTAAGAAGACTTTAAAAGTAAATGTATTGATAGTCCAGTTTAGTTCTCAAACACAAGAACCTAAAGCCAAGAGTTGGAGACATTCTTTTCCAGTATTGAATTCCCCGACATACTGCTGCTCCCTAGTACAGAGGGTGGGGTGTTGAAAATGTAGCAAGAAGCTTTGATAGAGTTGAGATTTTTCTGAGTCAGAAGGGACCTTATGTAGTCAGCCAAATTTACATGTTTTACAATGAAAGGCTGAGGCCCAGCCAGATGTGACGTTCCCATAGCCACACAACCAGAGAAGGCAAGAATTTAAGGCCAGACCCATGACCACAAGTCTGGTGCAGTTTCTACCTTACTAACCAGAGTTTGCAGAATCATTTGAATGCTCCCATGCTTTAGTCCCACCCACCTAGGAGCTTATGGCACAAAATATAGATCAATGAATCAAAACACACTGTACCCAATATCAAAATTTTATGATAAAGTTACAATAGTGAAGCTAGTTGGCATTAGTGAAAGTTAGACAAAGAGACCTATAGAATACAGTGGAGTACCTAGAAATTAGACCCAGATGTGTAGGGAATCTTCATTCATGAAAATGGTGGGTTTGTAGATTTGAGGGTGATAATGGCCAATCCCTGATAATGAATAGTTATCCATGTGAAAAAAATTGGATCACTATTTCAAAGTACACACATATGCACACGCACACACACATTTCACAGTCCATGAAATATAAAAATAAAATGTCTTTTTAAAATGTTTAGAAGAAAAGTAAGAGAATGTATTTGTTACACTGGGATAGGGATAGATGTCTCAAGCAAAAACAAAATCACAAAACAATAAAGAAAAAGATTTGCTAATTCAATCACATTTTTTAAATGCATCAAGACACAAACTATATCTACTAGTATATTTATTTATAAAAAGTATTCAACTATATTACCACCTTACCTGAGTGAGAATGGCACATCTTAAAAAAACTAGCAACAACAAATATTGGCAAGGATGTGGTGAAAAAGGAACTCGTCTACATTGCTGGTGGGAATGCAAATTGGTCAGCCACCATGGAAAGCTGTGTGGAGGTTCCTCAAAACACTAAAAATGGAACTATCGTATGACCCAGCAATTCCATTCCTAGGGATCTACCCATAGGACACAAAAATATTAATTCTAAAGGATACCTGCACCCCTATGTTTATTGCAGCACTATTTATAGTAGGTAAGATTTGGAAACAACCCATATGCCCAAAAATAGATGACTGGATCAAGAAAATGTGGTATATATACACAATGGGATATTATTCAGCCATCAAAAAAGATAAACTAATGACATTTGCAGCAACATGGATGGAACTAGAAGGGAGTACGCTCAGTGAAATGAGTCAGAAGGAAAAAGAAAAATACTGGATGATTTCACATACAGGAGGACTATAGGGGAACCCAATAAGGGACTAGGGGGAAAAATAATAATAATAATAATTACAAATAATACAAAATAATAATACAAAATTAACAAGCAACTGTAAATCAGAGACATTCTGCAGGGGAGATGGGGGAGAGGGATTAAAACAAGGGCGGGAAAAGCATAAGGGACTATGGTGATGGTGCACAGGTGAACTGATGGTGGGAATTCTATAGGGATTAAACCTGAGAGGAGAAAGCAAACATTGTACAAAAATGAATAATGGTATAAAATATATATAAATAAATAAATTATATATTTTTTAAAGTATTCAACTATACCTTTAAGATTTGTGTTCTCTATTTGAGTCTATAATATTTTGTTTTTAGAAGTTTACCAAAACAAGACATCATAATAAAAATAAAGAGGTAAATCATACTAAGGGTAAAGATATTTACAATACCTGTAATCAACAAAAAATTCTTACTCAGAACATATAAATTATTTCTTCAAATATCAGGGGGAAAATCTTCAATACCTAAAGAGAGAAATATGCAAAAGATATGAAAAGGCAAGCCATAGAATAGGGTGCCTAAGTGGCCAATAAACATGAAAAGATACTCAATCACACTGGTCATTTGTAAATAAAAACAAAACCCATAATGATAAACATTTTACATTCATTAAATTAGCAGGCTTCAATAAATCTGCTAAGACCAAGTAGCAGTGAGGATGTAGAGCACCAGAAACTTTTATAAAACGTTCATGGGAGTAAAAATTATTTAGCAAATTTTGGAAATAACTACTATAGTCCAGCATTCACTCTCTAAGAGAAATGTTTTTACATGTTCACAGGGAGAATTGTACAAAAATATTCTTAGATACACTGTCATAGCAAAGAAGTAGGCAACCTAAAATTCCAAACAATAAAAGAACAGATTGGTGAATTATGACAAAGATAAGCAACAAAATACTGTATGGTTATGAAAATAAATGGACTGAAGCTAAATATATAAACATGCATAGATTTCACGAAAATGATGTTAAATGGAAAAGAGGAGTTTACAAAAGATGCTTTTAGTGTGTGTCTGGAACACACTCTGACTTTACCTAGATTGAGTTTACTGAAGAACTCTGCTGGAGGTAGCAGGCCAGCCAGGAATGTTCACCAAGAAACGCCAGGTCCCTACACTGGAACCTTTGGCAGGACTGAGTATGAGCCAGGTACTGGATATCAGTCAGGAGTATGGGCTGTATTTGCTACTTCTAATCTCACCTTGGCAAACCTCACACTTTCAAAAGCAGTTCCAAGTAGAACACATACACAGCAAGACCTCAAATGTCATAGTTTTATTACAGCATTGATGAGGAAAGCCAATCAATTTCTGGGCCTTCCTGGTGGCACAACGGGTTAAGTCTCAGCACTATGAGGCTATTCTCAGCCACTGCAACACAAGTTCGATCCCCGGCCAGGGAGATTCCCACAAGGCACAGCAGACCTCTCCTGACTTGCCCCACTTCTCCCCTCTGCAATGTACTTCAGTAGATCCGCCTGTTCTGCTCCCCACTCTGTCTCTGGTGAATCCTCTCACCCTCCACACCTCTGGCCTAAACCTCAGTTCTTGTATGTATAAATAAATAAATCTTAAAAAAAAAAAAAGAAAATAAATTTCTGCTCAGGGCCACTGTCTGTGTGGAGCTTGTGTGTCTGCCTGGGTTTTTTCTGGGTACTCTGATTTCGCCCCACATCCTAAAGACACACATGTTAGGTTCATTGGCCTGTCTAAATTGTCCCAGTATGAGTGATGTGGGTGTGGCTGTGAGTGCACCCTATTATAGTAGGGGCATGGGTCCTGACCAGGGTTGATGATTGCTTGTTTCCTGAGCTCCAGGAGAGGCTCCAGCTACCTATGACCAAACTGTATCAATCAGGCTGGAAAATGAATGAATGAATGAAGGAATACAATTTGATATTAGAAATGTTGTTGCATCATTAGTTAGAAGTTTGGTGATGTATTTGTAAACAGAAATATGCCATAGGAATTTACCACCTGTTTTTAGCAAATAAACTGCTTAAAGTCAGTTTCCAAGAACTTATCCATGGCATTGAGAACTGAGCTGACACAAGCAGGAAGAGATGGAACATTATCTGCGCATAACCCAAGAAAGTCAAGTATAGATCAGCACAAATCCAGGCTTGCCCGGCCATTTTTATATCAAAAAGGCAATGACATACGCCATGATCACACGGCTCCAAAATGGACCTTACGCTCAGTGTACATTGGTCATCCTGGAAGATCACTTGCCATCATCCTGAGGAGTCCATTGGTCTTTTCCCTGGGTGGTGTATCCTATTTTTTTGTATCCTATCTCATCCTTTATTTGTTCATTCATGTTGGTGAAACGTGTCATCCCACAACTTTCTAGGAAATTAAATGACAGATAAATGTTTTGAGTCTGAATATGTCTTGCCTTCACATTTGATTAGTAGTCTGGCTGGATGTAAAATTCTTGTTTAGAAACAATTTCCTTCTGAATGTCGAAGGTTTCTCCATTGTGCTCTAACTTCCCATGATGTTAGCATGAATCTCTTTCAACCCATTGTAATGAGAATTCATTGAGTCCTTTTAATTTGGAATGTTTGTGTCATTGAGTTCTTTATGTCATTATGTTCTTGAGTTATTGATAATTGAGTTCTTGAGCTGTTGATAATTTCCTCCTTTCCATTTCCTCTCTTTTATTCATATTTTAGAACTCTAGTCTTGGTTTTTTATTTTTTTTCATTCTCCCTTTCTCTCTCTCTCTTCATTTGTTGCTCTACTTTTTAGGATAATTCCTCAACTTTATCTTACACCCTTTCTCATTTCTATAATCATGTTTTTAATTTCCATGAACTTTTTTGTTTCCCCTTGCTATTCTTTGACATATATATATATATGTATATATGTATATATATTCCATTTCCTCAATGATGCTTTGCTTTATTTGTCTCTTTTAGTTTCTAGCTTTTATATTAGACATTTTCCTGGGTATCTGGTAATCTTTTGTTGTCTTCTCATGCTTAAAGGTGATGAGGGACAGATGATTAGAGTTCTGAGTGTATGGGTGAACTTTCTGTATTGGAGGGTACTTTCCTTATAGGGTGTTGTCACTGGAACTTCTGTGGGGAAACCTCTCATACAGTATATTTGGGGTTTTCCTCCTGTACTGGTCAAATTTCTCAGAGAAATTGAAATGGATTCTTATTCAGGAGAAGGTTTGGCTGCCAGTATCTGAGGAGCTGAGTGGGAGAAGAGAAGTGAAGTGGGGAAGAGAAGGTCAGCAATCAATACATGTATTAGTTTAATCAATTCACTTCTTAATCAATTGTACCTGTTTTCTTCAGTTCAGTGATTCTGTTTTATCATCTTCCATGAACAAGTATTCACACTTTTGCTGTAGTGGTAATGGGGTACATCAAAATCTTAAAGCTTCTTTTTTTTGGCGTAGAAGAACTGGGGTTTAGGTAGGTGAGAGGATTCAGCAGAGACAGAGTAGGGAGAAGAACAAGCAGATTAACTGAAGTACACTGCTGAGGGAGCAGCGGGCAGGACAGGAGAGGTCTGCTGTACCATATGTGCGTTAGCTCCCTGGCCAGGGATTAAACTCAGGCCACAGTGGTTATAGTACTGAGACTTAACTCCTAGGTCACCAGGAATGCTCAAGATATTATGCTTCTTAACAATCCCCTTAGCTTTCTATCAGTCCACTTCAATTCAGTTGCTACTTTCATATACCCTATCCTATCCCCACACCCCTTGATGCCACTAATTTTTACATTTTAATCAGCTCTCATTTTTTTTCTTAATCAATTTAGGATTTGGCCATTTCAGGTTTACTAAGCCAGGTCCTATTCACGTATTTACTTTTCAGCTTCAAAAACACTTTTACATCTAGACATAAAAAGAAGAAAGATCAACTAGGTGGTGCCCACTATATGTAATTTGTAAGGAGGTTCCTACTGTTCAACAGCTATTGTTGGTTTATGCCCTCAGTTAAAATTTCTTCCATGCATATCTTAAGTGGGATTTCATGAAGAATTGAAATTATATGTCTGTTCAAGTCATCATCTTTACATGGCAGTTTATATAACATGCAACCAATGTCGAAGCCCTAATATCTCATAGATGTGTGTGGTATGCGTATTACATATCACATATTTAATTAATGAAAAGGTTGAGAAAAGACACTAAAGTCATGAAGTTTAAAGAGAGGCAACAAACTTCCTCTTTATACATAGGTATCTTAAATTTTTCATCTAAGTTAACACAGGGCAGGATCAGAATTTGAGATCATAAATCCAACCCTCTCCCCCTTTTTTTCAAGAAGGGCAACCGTCCATGGAGTTGACATGACTTATTCATGAACATTAGTAATTATCAGAATTATCAGTAAAATCTCTTTTGTTAAGTATCCAGAGATCTTAGTCTGGTGTCTTTTTTCATAATGAACTAAACTGTATCCCCAAATATTCAGTTATTCTGTTTAGGCTTTTCCCTGTTACAGGTAACAATCATTCAGATTTCTCATAGGTTCAGCCAATCGCACCATAATCAAGAGGAACTAAATTTATACACATTGCTTGAAATATTCAGCCAACCAGATTTTTTGTGTGAAAACTCTGCTCTCAAATAAGAGACAAACAGAAAATCTTAATCAGTTTCTCATGGTTATTTAAGCTGGACTATCTTAGACCTTTTCCACACTATCACCTAGCTAACTTCATATATAAATACATATCCAGATAGTATATATATCAGATATTATATATACTATACATAACAGTGTATTATAGCTAATATTTAATACATAAATATACATAGTATCTGATATGTTTATAAAGATATTCTACAAACTGTATCTGATATCTCTGTCTTTATATATATACGTGTATGTGTGTGTGCACGCGCGAGTGTGTGTGTGTGTGTGTGTGTAAAGATGTTGTTTAGGGCACTAGATGTTGTCACATGTTTTCATTGTTCCTACAGATGTCTTTAATTTTATTTTCAGATTTACATTTTCATTCTCATGGGTGATCTGTTGCAACATCCCCTCTGCTCTTTCATGTTGCTTTGGGAACACAGCCCTCATAGAGATTCAGGAAGCACACACCCATAAAGGATTCAATTGTGAAAGTTCATTCCATTTAAGCAAATCTGGTTCCCTGAATTTCCTCCTTTGCAAATTAAGGTGCACAATAGCTTATGAGGTAATTATGCATTCATTTGAAGACCTCAAGAATTGTAGACTCAGCCAAATTTTTCAAAGCAAAGAAAATAATCAGGTAGTTTTTATATTCCAGAGCTTTAAAATTATGCTACTAATGCCATAAAAAGGTCTAATGTACACCAAAAAAATATGAGCTACTGGGAAAGTATTTTTGAAAAAAAATGAGTCTTCCAAGATGTTTTCACTTATTATCTTTTGTTTCCACAGAAAAATTTAAAAATCCACTTACTTGCACTTCAAGAATCTAAATAGCACTTATAAATGCTTGACTAAAAAGCAAATAGGATAAGCAGAGGAAGATTCCATTCCTCGGACACATTTTTAAACTTAGCAGCAGCAACACTAAAATCTGAAACCAGAATGCAAGATGATTCATGGATCCTTCACTTGTGATTTTTAAATGTGGCATGCGGTAACATTTGGGACTTTATTGTAACCTGTGTCTAGTGTTGTCCAGAAACCCCTGCCGCTGTAAAGACAAGAAAGTAAACGGTTGTAGAGCAGCTGCCTGCCACTTAATTCAACTACTTCTCAAGACCTTAGAATGAGTTGAAATGCTACAAAACTCAATCTTGAGTTTTCTCTAAGTTCAGTCTTTCAAGTTCAGGCCAATGGCCCTAGACTCCATCTTTCTCCTGAGAATGGAGAACAATATCCCTCTCTTAAGAATCTTGTGGACACTATAAAGGAAAGACAAAAACAAGGGGAAAATCGATGCTTATGGATATAGAATGACTCCTGCCTGTGTTCTTCCTTCTCTGAATCTCCATGCTCCATAAGGAGTGAAGCCAGAAATACAATATTTATAGAGCACTTTCCAAAACCTAAGCTCTTTACCTACGCTGGCTCATTTAATTTTTGCACTTTACACTACCACATGGAGACCACTCTATTCCTATTTTTTTACATAAGAAAGTTGATGCTTAATGAAATTAAGTAATTGTCCCAGGGTCATTCAGCCAGCAGCTAGTGAGCCAGATTCAAATCTTGACAGCCTAAATCCAGAGTCATTATACTTAACCCATGCTTGACTGAGAATCACCTCATAGCAATTGCTAGAATAAAATCAGGGGCCTACTTTTCATAAAACTATAAAAGTATTCTCTATTTTACTGGACATCCTGTAGAGACTAGTTTGGATCCTCTGTGAAATAGTTATCATAGGAAAAATAACTTTAGCGCATAAATCATTATATGAATATTTTTCTTTTAAGATCAATTCATTGTTACAATTTTTATCCACCCGCAACATGATTTTTGACAAGTAAATATACTCACGTGCCCTCACTCTAGTCACAGTATATAATTTTCCTTCATATCAAGAAATTGCCTTGTGCTCTTTTGCAGTCAAACCCCCCAAAAGCCCCACAGTAAACCCCAAGAAAACATTCTTTAACTTTTTGCCATTATAGATTCTTTTTGACTGTACTTATTGCTGCAGATAAATGGGCTCGTATAGGACATACTCTTTTGGGTCTAAAATAATTAAGCACAAGTGAGTTTAGTAAGTGAGTAGTGGTATCTTCTCATTTAAAGTTGCATTTTCCGGGCCTCCCCAGTGGCGCAGCGGTTGAGTGCTGCGCTGTGGAGCTGTCGGCAGCGCGCGATGCGAGTTCGACGCCCAGCCGGGGAGATTCCCACATGGTGCGGCAGACCTCTCCTGCCTTGCTTGCTGCTCCCCTCAGCATTGTATTTCTGATCTGCCTGTGCTGCTCCCCACTCTGTCTCTGGTGAACCCTCTCGCCGCCCCACGCCTCTGGCCTGTACCCCAGCTTGTATGTATAAATAAATAAATCTTTAAAAATAAATAAATAAAGTTGCATTTTCCTATGACTAACAACATTGAGTATCTTTTCTCATCCTTATTGGCTGAAGACATAGCTTGGTTTTCCCCACTTTTCCATGTATAGTATCAAGAAAGAAAACACTGCAAATGTTTTCTTTACAAATTAAAGAAAACAAAAGAGAATATTACCCCTATAATTTATCTCCTCTGGAAGAGGTTGCTCATAATTTTTCCAGTTGTAATCTGCTTTATGAGACACACTGAGTTTCACTTCTAAGTTTGGGCAAAAGCTGTTGCTTCCTGTCTCTGAAGCCTTGGTACTCCAACACAGAGGACATCCCCCAAAATAACTTGAATTGAATTGAATTGCAAGGAAGTAGCTATACTTACACCCTTTAGATGGAGTAAAAGAAGCTGTAACAGGGGTTGGGAAAGATTTTACCAAAGTATTTTTACAATTATCCATTCTGATTGAAGTATCATTTTCTATGTATGATATGGCTTCACATTTCATCATTAACTGTTTAATGTCTTTTACACACCATGATGACACAGACTAATAAATTATATTTGCTTCAAAATAAAATCAGCTACAACCCATCAACTTTTGTTAGACTAAAAAAAATTTTTAATTTTTTATGCTAATTTCTTTTTTTTTTCAGGTTTTTTTTTTTTTTAAAGATTTATTTATTAAAACATACAAGCTGGAGTACAGGCCAGAGGCGAGGGGCGGCGAGAGCGTCCGCAAGAGACAGAGTGGGGAGCAGAACAGGCAGATCAGAAATACACTGCTGAGAGGAGCAGTGGGCGAGGCAGGAGAGATCTGCAGCGCCATGTGGGATTCTCCCTGGCTGGGCATCGAACTCGCATCACACGCTGCCGCCAGCTTCACAGCGCAGCGCTCAACTGCTGCGCCACCAGGGAGGCCCCTATGCTAATTTCTATTGAACTCATTTCTCATCTTGCAAACTGCCCTTCTGTGAATGACACAGGCTGGGCCAGTGAAAGTGTTTGTTGTGGCTTTTTCCTGACTTTTGGCTTGTTTCAGACGTCTAGATTCACAGATACTTTGGCAATGCTTTCACTGACGGGAGATCTCATTTTTATCCAAAAGCCTCAATTTCAAAGTCCATCCAGGAGATGAAATTTAATGTGATAAATTAATATAAAAATCTCAACTGTCCATTATCCTTAGCTAAATATGGCACATTTAAGATAAAGAGAAGATAATTAACATTAAATAAAATAGTCATTATTAATTACTTAACTGCATAGAATTCCTTGTTATCCCCAATTTTCTAAATAAACATAAAAATAAAGTCAAAATTCTTTTGAAATTGTTTGAGAAAACTAGAATAAAGCTTCTGCAAAGAACATAATCTATACCTAATGGTATAACCTATGTAACTATTAAATGTCTATGCAGGGCCTCCCTGGTGGCACAGGGGTTAAAGTCTCAGCACTATCAAGCTATCGCCAGCCACTGCAGGATGAGTTCAAACCCCGGCCAGGGAGATAACCTACAAGGTTCAGTAGACCTCTCCTGTCTTGCCACCTGCACCCCTCAGCAGTGTATTTCAGTAGATCTGCCTCTTCTGCTCCCCACTCAGTCTCTGCTGAATCCTCTCACCACTGGTCTACACCCCAGTTCTTGTATACATGAATAAATAAAAATAAGTCTTTTTTAAAAAGTCTATGCATATGTTATAAAAACATATTCTTACGTAATAGTAACAAAATCTACAACAGAGTCTTGATAAGAAGATAACCATCTGCAACAGTGAGCTGTAACATAAATGTCAGGTATTATTAATCCTGTTATTATATTAATACAGACTGTCTAGAAGTAAATACCATACTGTCCTTACATTTTAATTATTTTAATTGGCCTAAATTATATGGGGTTTTTTGGTGGGATTTTTATTTGGCTCTTTGTACAAGAGACAGACCAAGAAAATGAAAAAAAAAATGAAAACAGAGAAATAAGAAGAGGAAATAAATGAGACAAATTTGATTAACGTAGCATGCTAAAAATTACTGTGAGACATGAAAGGGTGATTCTAAATTAGATATCTACAAGATATGAAATCCCCTTCCCGTGCTATTTCAAACCAGTACCTTATGAGAATTAAACTAAACAAAGAACATATGTCGTTGCAAAAAATGAAGTAATAGAAAACTCAGTCAAAAGGTCTTCATGATTAGAAATAAAGAAGATACATTAGCAAGTAAGTGGATCCCACTGTGAGTGAAGAGTACATGTATCTCTTGAAGGGTCAGGATGTTTTCTCTGATGCTTTTTCAAAGTAAAAGAGCAACTTAAAAATGAGAAAGTCTCTAATTCCTAAAATGAAGTTTTTTTTAGTTGAGATAGAAAAAAAATTAGTCACCACTTTGTAGGCTTCAAGAACTTTGTGATATAGGGATAGTGATAATGTACTGACTGCAAAGAAATCTTGATAAGAAGCAAATTAGATAAGGTATGTAACCATGATTTTAAGACATAAGGAGTCATAACATTTTGATCATTATTATTTGTGCAGCCTTTTGATCTTATGAGTAATACTCTCAGTTGCTATTCTACATTTCTAGCTAAAGGATATATTTGACTTTTAAACATGACCTACTTCTAACTTTGGTTTCTGCTATAAGTTTTTCCTCTAAGTTACAAAACTATTATACCTGCACTATAACTTTACTCAAGACAAAATTACTATTATCCATATTTTTGTGTAGAGAAAAGAGAGCACTGCGGCATTTTCTAGGAAAGATCAAGTGATTTTCATTTCACCCAAAAAAGTCTCCAAGATTAGATTGATCTCTGCCTTTTAGTTGACATTTGTAGATTTCATAAGTGAATTAACCACTCTACATTTATTTTGTAAAACTGGCATTTTAAATGTATTGACTCCTAAGTGGCCTTTATATAAAAATCTCATAACCTATATTTATATGTTCACATATTTATAATTAAAAGTAAAACAGACATGACTGGATGACTCACCCTTTGTTGGTGTCCTTCCCACCCTTGTCTCAGATCTCCACTTCCTACCAGTGTTTTCTAGGATTGTCTTCCAAATAAACGACTTGAATTTTTAGCTTACTATTATCTTCTGAGCTAAGGAACCCCTAACAAGATAATATGAGTCCCCCTGTCCTCCTTACTTAGACAATTACCTGAACATTCATGCATTTTTCCCATTTTGATATTGTTAGAAATATTTATCTTAAAATTATTACCTTAAAGTATCTTAAAATAATATTAAGAAGAAAGAGATATTTGTGAAATGCAACCATGATAGATCACAAGTCAGGAGTTTAATAAGTCATTACTTGCCACCATATTGATTAAATGAAATGGTTAAAATTTTAAATATAAGTTATTAATAATGACTATTATATTTAATGTCAATTATCCTCTCTTTATCTTAAATGTGCAATATTGAGCTAAAGATTTTCTTGGGTGCATAAGTAAACTAGAATGTAGGAAAAGATAATAATCCAGCAAACTATGGCAAGGAGAATATTTTAACCAGTGTACTAAGTACTAGTTGAATGCTGTAGGAGAAGCTACATTCAACAATGTAAATATGCTCAAAATAGATTGCCATCATTTTTCAGGAGAGATTAGGACTCAGTGAGACATCTGTTGAGAAGGTTTAGAATGAAGAGACAGTTGGGGTCAAACGACATTTTCAGTATTTGAAATCAATATGTTCTTAATTAAAATACCAATCTCCCAAGAAGACTCTGAAAGACAGTAAACAATGTTAAACTAAACTGGATCAGAGCCCAGAAAACCAGCTAGACTAGGACTGCCTACAACTAAACGAAAAACAAAACAAAAACTTTCAAAAATCACCAACCATTTAGAATAGAGGGAAAGGATGGGGAGGAGGTACAGAAAACAAAAGAAAATTGCCAGTTTGCATCTCACTGTGGGCCAGGAATCAGACACAATCACTCCAGCAGAATCTGCTTAGAGGCCATTCTTCCAGCTGCACAATTTTAAACTAAGCATTTACAAAGGTAAAACAAGGACAGCCTGGACAACCGAACTTGCCTTGTACGGACAATGAAAGTTTTTAAAGAGGACACACAGAATACCAATCCACGAGAGTGAACTTTAAAAGCAAAGCCTCTTCCAAGCTGTGAAGGCTCCCAACTGACATACTACCCTCCAGAGTAGTTAAATGAAAAACAAAAATGAGTGACTTGGTCATTTTAATATGTTTTTTTCAGGTGAGGCTATACTATTTCTCTGAATTTACAAAATATGCTAAGACTATTCTTGTACACAATAGCAAACACCGAGAAGAAATGTCAAAAATTCTGTCCAGATTAAAGTCAGTGCTGGATCTCAAATCTGGATGTTCGAAATTTATTAAAAGATAAATATTTGGCCCTCCATCAGATCTGTACTAGTTAGATTCAAAGAGCTCTCAGTTTAACTGTTGAGAAAGATTCTCTTGAACATTTCTCTTGAACATTCTCTTGAACATTGAAGTATTGCTTACTTAAATACATTTATCAGGTGCTCATCCAACCATTTCCTCTAAATAAAGACAACTTATTGCATCACCAACTTCAGTATGGACTGGATTCTCTAAGGCAGTCAGCAGTCATCAACTAAATGAGCAGGGATATAGTTCACACTGGGCAAACGCCATTAAAGCGTAATGCGCCACTTCTTAATAGTCAGTGTAGAGGTGTTGTCATTTCTTTTGTGTGTGATGATAAACCACCCCAAAACCTCAGTAGATTAGCCTAACACTAGTTTATTTCTTGCCCACACTACAAGTTTCATGTGAATCAGCAAAAACTGTTTCAGACAGTTGAGACAGGAAGTTTCCCAGCACAGGACCCAAGGACCAAATCTTGCTCTTTCCATGGGCTGGAAAACAAGAGGTTAAACAAACCTAGTGGTTCTAGGTCTGGACACCTGCTGCCATAAATTCCCTTGATTCATTGTTGTTGTTTTAACCATTTCTGAGCTATCTTTTTAGTTTAGCAAATTGGCTGTTACGGGGAGGAAAGGGAGTTACTGACCTTGAGACCAGACAGGTTCACACTAAAACTGTGAGCACACAGCCTCTGTGAGAGAGCAACCTTAGAGATGGTCATGGGCCTGCATAGCCCCTGAGCTGCAGTTAACCAGTGCTCACAACCAGCAGCAAGAATGAACTTCAGCCAAGTCCACTATCCTTGCTTTCCTAGTCAATAAAGTGTATTCCTTTGTTCTCAAACTCCAGCCCAAAAATCTACATAAACCCAAGTCCCAGCACCTCAGGGAGTCTCCCAGGCCCAGAGAGGTCTACCTGCAGCTTTTCCCTTGCCTTTTCACTAATCCAAAAACACTGCCTCCTTTTTCTTCCCTCACCATTGTCTAAGGAGTATCTTTTCAATCTTGACCAGAGGGTCTCAAGAGGCCTTTCCTGGGCTTGGGAGCAGGGCCCCTCAGTCCGTTCCTGGGATTTCCAGCAAGTGCCGCAGTAGACCTTAGCTAGTTCACACCCAGCTTATCTCCCTTTGTTGTTTGTTGGATGGTAGGATCAGACAGAAGAACCCTAGGCCCTCTCCCTTGTCCTGGTGACACAGTCACTGCAGGATTCTAGTAGATGAACTTTCCATCAGCTATGGTTGTGCCATCCGGAACATGTGACCAGGAAAAGATGGTGGAAGATTAAAAGAGATGGGAGAATTCCACATGTCACTTTCACTCATATTTCATCAGTCAGAATTAATCTATTACTTCTTCCAACCACAAGAGGACTGAGGAGTGCTATGTCAGTTCCAAGGAAATAGAACTAGATACTGAAGTAATTTCTACTACAAACCTCAATGATCGGGAATTTAGGAGATTTCTTAATGCAATCTAAGGATAGAAACAGACTGAGATGCAAGGAAGGGTAAGGACAAGTAACAAAAAGCCTAAGTCTTGGCTCAGGTCCCAAGCCAAAGCCAAGAATCAAAGAGGAAGGAAATTCCAATAGCCACAGAGCAAAGAAGTGAGCAAGCACCGAAATCCTGAAAATGTCCTCAAGTGGCAATGGCCTCTCTATCTTAAAGCTATTTGAATTAATTTGGTTTTGACACAAAGTAACATTTTTCTCAGGACATCTTAAAAATATCACTTAATATCTGATTGCGCCCTAGGTGTATTTCTCAAAATATGGTCTTTGTATCATCAGGAACAGATGTATCTGAGGCCTTCACAGAAGTAAATATTCCTAGGGCTTACCCAAAACCTCATGGATTAACATCTCTGGAGAGTTGAGGTATAGGAATCTGCTTTTAAGCAACTATCTCCCAGGTAATTCTAAGCTTTGCAAATCTGTTTTAGATGTCGCAGGATTCGAACAGTTCTGTGATCTGATTAGGGTTTGGCGCTAGAAGAATAACCTTCCGTGTCCTAATGACCAAGTAGAGTCTGCCCTAGTACCAGAAGGCATTTGGTAAGTTCAAGACTGTACGTTTCGGCCAAAGAAATGCTTTCTTGGTGAGGAATATTCAGGAGTATGAAAATCGGCTGCTTTGGAGATCCTACTGTACTTGGTTTGGGAAAGACTAATGAAACACAGAGGACTTCAAAGACAACAAATTTTTTAGTAAGTTTGCCAATGGATTAACGATGGTGGGAGTGGAGGAGTCCAGAGTTTGTGTTATTGAGGTTTATGGAAATGGTTAGGGGAGCAGATGAGGGCCTTGGAATTTCTCAGGCACATGCTATAAGTGCTTCTCCTGCAATAGTCCGTGCTGGGCAGGGCAAGGGCAGCTGGTGACCCCTGAGCCCTGCTTGCTGAGCTGGAGGGGAAGTAGGCACAGATGCAAAATGCTGTCCTGGTTATTAAAAGCTGAGAGAGAAAAGAAAATATATAAATTGGTCTCTTCCACCAGTTCCTGACAGGAACCTAAAGCCATTATAATTCCTAAGTGATAAGATCACTAGGAGCATCTTTTGTTCTAATATTTGGGCTGTATCCCTAGTTCCTGACAGAGTTCCTAAATCCTTTAGAATTTCCTGGATTTAAGCAGGGTCTTTTATTGCAGTGAGGTGACTCTGGGTGGCTCCTGGATGGGGGCTGGTCACCAGAAGGCCCAAGCCATGATTGGAAACTTGGAATTTTCAGCAACCCACCCCCACCCTAGCCTTTTCCTGAAGGGAAAGGAGCTGACAACAGACTTAATGATCAAGCAGTGCTTCACCATGAGGCCCCCATAAAAATCCTAAAAGTATAGTTCAGAGAACATGTGGAGGAACAGGGAGAGTAACACCACCAGTGAGGACAGGGACTCATGTCCCTTCCCACAGGCCTCCTATGTATCTTTCATCCGAACCTTCATCCATATCCTTTATCATGTCCTTTTAAAATAAACTGGTAAGCAGAAGGGAAATTTTCCCCCCTGAGTGCTGTGAGCTACTTAAGCAAATTATTTATTTATTTTTTTAGATTTTATTTTATTTATACATACAAGCTGGGGTACAGGCCAGAGGCGTGGCGCGGCGAGAGGGTTCACCAGAGACAGGGTGGGGAGCAGATCAGAAGTACACTGCTGAGGGGAGCAACGGGTGAGGCAGGAGAGATCTGCCGCACCATGTGGGATTCTCTGCCGACAGCTCCACAGCTCAGCGCTCAACCGCTGCGCCACCAGGGAGGCCCTACTTAAGCAAATTAACAAGAACTGTGGAGGGAGTGGTGGGCACTACAATTTATAGCCGATTGATTAGAAGCACAGGTGACAGTAGATTTGCATTTGCCCTCTGAAGTGTGGGGAGAGGGGTCGTCTTGTGTGACATCTGAGTATCTCATGGTAGATAATGTCAGAGTTGAGTAAAATTGTAGGACACCCAACTGATGTTGCAAATTGCTTGGTGTGGGGAAAACCCTTATAATGTGGTGTTGCGAGTATGATACTAGTCTGATAGCAAAGGAGAAAAGCAGGAGGAGGCTTGGGTTTCTTCTAACAGAGAAACATTGTTTAAAATGAAGAGAACAATATACACCAGGCAATTACAAAATATAGTTATTTACACATTTTCCAGCAGAGAGGAGTGAAAGTAACTTGAATACAGCAAATTTTAAACTTTTGCAACCTAAAATTAATGGTGAATCATGGGTTAAATATTCCCTACTCTGAAATATTGATAGGAAATTCTGATATCCAGGCAAAACACAACTATGAACTCTGGATTGAAAATTTAGAGTATGAACAAAAAAGAATGATGATGAGTATGATAAGTATCTCCAAATTGTAAAACATCTTACTGTAAAAGTTCCTTTACTATTCCGGAAGAAATTATTTTTGCTGGAATAGAAGCATTTATTACCTGAAGAATGGATGAGTCCTCTAAGAACTTTTCAAACCTTTGAAGCATGCTAGCTTTGGGAGAATAACATTGTAGCCTACATAATTTGAGGCCTAGGGTTAGTATCAGGAGTCTAGGAGTGAGTAAGAAGTTCAGACTTCTTAAACAGAAGTCTGAAATAAGGAACAGAGAAGAAATTGAGCACAGTGGCTCACAGTAAAACTGAGAGAATGGTATACCAAATACCTGCAAACAATGCTGTTCTTCAGGGTAATTAATACTAGCAGTTCTTAATATGTACTCCCTGAGTCTCAGTGGCTTACCCATAAACTATTTTTTTTTTTTTACTTTTTTTGCTTTTTTTGTTTTGTATCAGTTTTGTTGAGGTATAACTGAAAAATAAAATTGTCAAGTATTTAAAGTATACACAGAGGTGATTTGTAGTAGCTAAACATTGTAAAGGGATTCCTTTTGGCTAGTTAAAAAATTTCTTTCTTACCTCCCTGCCTGATAAAATTTAGGCAGCTCTCCTTGGGAGCTGTGCCCCAGACCATGACTCAAAGATCTGGACTATTTCTGTGTTGTGGCTCTGATATCGACTAGTGTCCATTCACTCATCAAGTAAAGAGAGAGTAAATGGAGGATCACCCAATGTGTTTTATAGACAAGTCTGGAAATAGTATATATTGTTCCCTTCACATTCCACTAGTCAGAACCCAGACCAATAGCACCAACCTACCTACAAGCAAGACTGGGACAGGGGTCTTCTTGCATTTCCAGGAAGAGGAAATGGGATTGCTGAGCCAATCTCTGCTATACACTGACTGCTAATCTATAATTTGCCTCTGTTTCATTTGAAGACATACATCTTCCTAAAGTTGTGAAGGCATGTTTTCCAGTATAGTTCCCAAAATACATCATTAAAAACTGCAATAATAACTTAATGTCATTTTGAAATAGCTAAGATTCTTACTAACACTTTTAGAAATACAAGATTCTGGTATTGTGTGAATTTTGAAGATATGGATTCACCATTTATAATGGCTAAATTAAGCAATTCCATCTTAGAATCTGGAGGGTGACTAAGTCCTCCTAATAATATTCCTTGTGGCCCCTTTTGGAAAGGGCCTATGATAGAAAACAATACTTGGACTAAAAATTTCAAATCTTATTTATGGACATCTAACACCACAACTAGAATCGCAGGACCATTCTAAAACTGCATCTCTCTGTACACTTCTTGCAGACTAAGTAGAAAATCTGTTGATTAATGATCACTAGTTTTAAGTATTTCTCCATATATGTACACATCAACGTTGTGCCCCTCCCCCCTTTTTTTCATATTCTTACTTTCAACCCAAAATTCGTAATATGAGTTTTGTTTGGATGAAAGCATTTCCTCTCAATATTCTAAAGACAGGATTCCCCCATGATTCACTATTGACTTTTGTGAGTTGTGGAAGTTTCAAAATTATCTGGTATGTTCATTTTGCTTTCACGTCTCTCTTTCCCTCTTTCTTCCCCTCTTGTAGAAAAAAATAAAAGCTCATTTTAAAAAATTACCTGGCGTGTACCTTTCTCTTGATTTAAAAAATTTTCTAGTAACCAAGACAGCATTTTAGAACTTATAAGGAGGGTATCAAACAGATGCAAAAGTACGACTTGGGCAAAATAACAGATAGAAGGAAGAAAATTAGAGTAGGCATAAGTTTGCCACTGATATAGCATGTCTTTCCAAATCTGTGGGTGAGGATTAATGTAGAAAAAGGTCCACTGTTTAGAAGGGTATTGTCTAGTTATAGAAACAACTGAGATTATCACTGACAAAGTATTGTCAACTAGATGCCTGGAATTGGAAATAATTGATGACAGGTGAGTAAAAGAGAAAATTGACTCAATTTACTTTACTATGTCATTTATTTCTGAGGCAAAACAGAAAATGATAAAATATATGTGTATCAGCCTCAAATGATCATTTGTTTGCAAAGCTGTTTATGGACATTGACATTGAAAACATCTCCAAATTTAAGGAAAAGCAGCCCTTATACAAGAAATTATTAGTATTATCATATTTCAAACAACAGGAAGATCAGAAAACTATGAAAAGAAAGAATAATGCATATAGAGGATCTCAATCATGAGCTCTTATATTAAAGTGGAAAAATATTCCAATTTTGAGACAATAGTATAGTTACTTATAAAGTTTAGGTCAATAACAACTTTCATATAAATCAGCTTTCTTTTCCTGTGAAGAGTTTTCACTTTACACTTGTCATCTTAAAAGCTGATTTGTTTTTTTCCGAAAATAAATTCACTGTGTGTGCCATCTTTATGTAAATGGTGGAGACTCCTTCAGCTGTAACTGCTGCCAATAAATCATAATGTAGACCTTGACCTCTGACTGCTTTTGGAGAGTGACCAAATCAAAACAGAAAAACCTAATCTTGCCAAAGACCACATAGAAAGTCTTTGGCAAAGTCAGATGAGAAAACAGAGTTCATGAACTCCAGGAGCCAGCGCTTTTAGCCACTGCCCTTGTTCCTTATTTTGGGAATCTCTTTCAAGTAAAAAAACAAAAAAGTTAGAAAATTCTGGAATTTTGTTTGCTTTTTTCAGTGACCAATTTAATGGAGTGGTAGAAAGAGTTCTGCAATAGGAGTTAGAGACTTAGATGCCTTTAAAATCTCACTTTTTATAATGAAATATTTTCAAGAATCCTTTAACTCCATTGCTTAGCTACAAGACTCTTAAACTCATAGTCTGTCTTATTTCATCTGAATTCTATCCCACCATATAATTTTGAAGTAAAGCCCAGACGTCATACTACTTCATCCATAAATATTTCAGTATGTATTCTTAAAATAAGTCTTTACAAAAAAACACAACCACAGGGCCTCCCTGGTGGTGGTGCAATGGGTTAAGTCTTAGTATGAAGCTATCTGCAGCTACTGCAGCACGAATTCGAACCCAGCCAGGGAGCGTCCCACATGGTGCTGCAGACCTCTCCTGCCTTGCCCACTGCTCCCCTTGGCAGTGTATTTCAGTAGATCTGCCTGTTCTGCTCACTCCCCACCCCCCGTCTCTAGTGAATCCTCTCACCATCCCACACCTCTGGCCTACACCCCAGTTCTTGTATGCCAAAATAAATATATCATTAAAAAAAAATAAGCACAATACCATTATCATACTTAAAACATTTTATAGTAATTATTGAATATCATCAAATATAGTGTCAAAAATTCCAACTGTGTCATACACATAAAATTTTTAACAGTATATTTGACTCAAGAGCCACATAAAATTCCCTGCTTGTGAATTATTGCATATTTCTTGTTTGTTTGTTTTTGTTTAATTTCTAGATTTTATTCCCTCTCCTCTAACTCCTCTCCCCTCCCTCCTCCTCCTCCTTCTCCTCTTCCTTCTCTCTCTCTCTCTCTCTCTCTCTCTCTCTCTCTCTCTCTGTCTCTCTCTTTCTCTCTCTCTCTCTCATTTATTGGAGAAACCACATTACTTATTCCTTGACAAAGATTTAGGATTTTATGTTAGAGTAAAAGTAAGCAAATGTTTCTGCAAGCATCCAAAGGTGAGGATCTAGCTCTGCTTTACAGGGTATGATAGAAATCTCAGAAAACATGGTGCTTGAGTTGATCACTGAGGCATGAAGGTCAGCAGGCAGAGAAAATCAATATTCTTTTCTCCCATGACAAATAGAGGTCACCTCTGCAAATAATTCCAAGGTTTTTTTTTTTTTTTCTGTTACAACTGGTGGGGTGGTGGGACACGATGAACTTAACTAAGTCAGGCCAAAATCAAGAGAAATCATGTGGTGTAATGGAACTGTAGAGATGAGATAAGGAATTTTATTTTTAGATGTGGAGATTATGATGCCATTGGACTATCCAGGTAAAAATGTTTGGTAGACAGATACCTAGGAATATAGTCTTGAAGCTCAAAGAAGCAGCCTATCTGCTCAGGTCAAATAAGAGTCACAGCGGTGGGGGGTGGGGGTCTTCCTGGTGGTGTAGGGGTTAAGTCTCAGCTCTATCAAGATATTACCAGCCATTGCAGCATGAATTCAAACCCTGAGTCAGGGAGCTGACCCACATGGCGCAGCAGACCTCTCCTGTCTTTCCTGCTGCTCCCCTCAGCAGTGCATTTCAGTAGATCTGCCTGTTCTGCTACCCATTCTGTCTCTGGTGAATCCTCACACACACATACCCCCCCAAAAAACTCTGACTTACACCCCAGTTCATGTATGCATAAATAAATAAAATAAATCTTAAAAAAATAAAAAGAGTCACAGGGAGTGGGAGGGCAGTGGTGATACGGTAAGGAAAGGGCCAGGACAGTGTCAAAGGAGTTTTTGGTGGAGGATGAATGAAGCATGCACACATAGGGAGGAGTGAAGATATATTTTCCAAATTACATAACTATGTAAATTCTAACGATTAATGAAATTTGAGGAATAAAAAAAATGATGCACTTCTTTAGGGAGGGTAGAGCAAGAAGAGAAGAGATACTGAGATGGATCTATCTCCTTATTTAAGGGATCTGCAAAGAGAAATCTACAAAGGATACTGAAAATGGGAGAAGAGAGTTTCAGAATACACAGAGGTACAGGAAAATCTCAACTGAAAAGTAATCACTGGATTTTTCAATTAAGCAGCTTCTGGTGAGTTCATTTAACTCTACATCAGTGGACTGCAGGATGAAAGAGAAGTGAGAATATACAGAAGCAAAATTATTTTACTTTCAAAATGTTTGGTAAGATCTGGCAACATAAAAAATCATTATTATGTTAAAAATCATTACAAACTCAACCAACTAATCAATATTTATTATAAACTTATTATGGTGTCATTATGCCAAAGTATACTAGGAAAAGAAAGATTTTCATGACATAGTTCTTCCTCACTATAAAAGACAGAATTACAAAGGAGGTGTATGCAAATTCATAAATGCATGTTTTTTTAAAAAAGAAATATAAAATAACTCTGAAGTATAAAATACCTTTCTGCAAATCAATATATTTAGAAGATTTTTGATAAGAATAGAACCCAAGATTCTTGTATCTGTGCATTAAAAGATTGGGTTCAGTTCCTCTGAACATAGAAAGGATAACCACATTACCTTAACAGTCACAGGAAAGTTCTATATGGATTCAGTACAGTGAAGTACTACAATAAGCAGATTCTTATTAGCAGCTCAACAAAGTAGGCAGTGGCTATTATTACCAATTTTCAGGGGGAGGCCTTCTCAGTTTTCTCCCTCTCCATTGACCTTCAATGAAGATTTTTCACATTCAACAAAAGTACCCTCACGTTTCTAGAAGTGGTTTTTCACCACCTGTTTTTAATCAAAGTCTACTTCAGATTCAAGTGCAAGAATAAAAATGACCAGGAAAAGACTGTTTGAATACAGAAGTGCCCCCTCTCAGCAGCATCCTGAACTGTGAGTTTTTGCTTGTTTGGTTGGTTTTGGGGTTTTGATGTGTTTGGTTCTTTTTCTCCCTGTATCTCATGGTAGCAGTTCGAAATTGATACCAGGTCTCAACACATACAAATAAGAATGAAATGATGGGCAACACAGAGTCAAAATATATATTTTGATATACATACATATGTCTTGTTGCTGTGTCTGTCAACATAAGAGAAATCAGTTGGATGACTCCCCTCGTATAAGGAAGGAATATATTCATTTACTTTGAATTCTCTTATCCTCAGAAAAATTAGAAATAAGAGAGCAAGGTTGACAAATATGCAGAAAGACCTAACACATTGAATATACCTGTCTTTTCCATTCCTTCCTAAGTCTCTGTCCAGGCCCTGCATTGCATAGGGTGGACATAATGGACACGTGCCATACTTGGGTGTTGTTTCCCACTGTGAAGGTCTCCATGTATTCTGGAGTTGTTCACATCTGGAGGAAGGTTAGGGGAATCTTTCCCTGCTCTCCATTTTCTAGAGAAGGGATTCTCACTGGAAAGTTCTGGGATTGGCTTCTACTGGTGGCCCAGGGTCAATGGCTCCACAGTCTGAGCAGGTAGTGGACCTTCTTGGACAAGAGGGCAGATCCTAAACAAGACTTTTAAAGATAATGGTGTGACAAACTGCAGATTCATCTGTGCAATGTATAATAACATTCTTTCTTTTAGTGCCTGCAACCAAAATAAATAAATACAGCTAAGTTTGTTCCACTGATGACTGTGGAGTTTGAGATAATTCCTTTAATCAGCCATCCAAAGATTTGAGTCTCTTTTGTGCCCTGACTTACAGGTGAATACTTTGCACCATAACTTTCAGAGTTCTTTGATGATAACAGATTTTCAGTATTAGTGAATATTAATTCAAATTTTATTACAGAATTTTCTGGAGATGAGTAGTGAATTACCTCTAGGTTCAATTTTACTGTGGAAAAAACTACTGTTATTTAAGCACTGTTGAAGAGTTTGGGTGAAAAATATAAAGTTATATCATTGTTTTCTTTTTAAATAGAGATTTAAAAATAACTCAATTTATTGAAATTCAAAAGGAAACTTCAAAACCCAAATACTCCACCCACAACTTTTTTTTCACAGAAACTCATCTTACTCTCACATTAAAAATATCAAAAACTGAGGGAATTATTTTAGATCTATGATTATTAAGAACTCAAAGATGAATACAGTCTTCAAACAAACTATAATGTTTGACTTGAAATAGCTGATGAAAAAGGGACCATTTGGCCCCTTATTTGCTGAATTAGTTGGCTCTTGAGAAAGTAGTTGAATAATGATCAGTGCAATGAAGACAAAATCACTATATTAAAGAAATAATGCAGCATTATTCACAGTAGCCAAGTTGTGATAACAACCTAAATGTCTATCAACAGATGAATGCCTAGAGAAGATGCAATATTATTTCTATTATATATATATATACGAATATTATTCAGCCATTAAAAGAAGAGCCTTTTGTGACCATATGGATGGACTTTGAAAGTATTATACAAAGTAAAATAAGTCATCATGAAAGACAGGTACTGTGTAATCAAACTTATATGTGGAATCTAAAAACACCTCATTCAGAAACAGTTTAGTGGTTGCCAGGGGATGAGGAATAGAAGAAATGGGGAGATGTGGATCAAAGGATCCAAGTTTCAGTTGGTAACTATAGTTAATAATACTGTTTTGTATACTTGAAAGTTGTTAGGAGGGCTCAGCTTTACTGTTCTCATTACAGAAAAAAAAAAAAGACAATTATGTGAGAAAAAGAATATGTTAACCGGGCCTCCCTGGTGGCGCAGCGGTTGGACGCTGGGCTGTGGAGCTGTCGACAGCGGCTGGCGACGCGAGTTCCATGCCCGGCCAGGGAGATTCCCACATGGCAGGCAGATCCCTCCTGCCCCGCCCGCTGCTCACCTCAGCAGTGTGTTTCTGACTACCTGTGCTGCTCCCCACTCTGTCTCTGGTGAACCCTCTCGCTGCCCCATGCCTCTGGCCTGTATGCATAAATAAATAAATCTTTAAAAAAATAAATAAATAAATAAAAATAAACTATGTTTAAGAATATGTTAACCAACCTTATTGTGATAAACTTCTCCCAGTTCATACATGTATCAAGTCATCACACTGTATACTTTAAACTTGCATGATGGTATAAGGCAATCATATCTCATTTAAGTGGAAAACAAACAAGTAAATAATAAAGTTCCTGACAATGGTACATTGTCTATATGAGCGCTCCCACATATATTTCAATGACTGGCATGCCACAATAGAGTACTGAATAAGAAATATACAAGATTTATATAGAGCAATGACTAGAGTGTAATATACTCTCAACAATGACATATTAGTTGCAACTGTTTTGCAAAGCTTACCGTTGCTTAATTAAGCGGCTGGGAGTTTGTTTTTTTTTAAGTCAATTGTGTTTGCATCCCAACTAGTTTTATCATGTGGAACATTCTTCAACAGAATCCAAACCATTTTATTTCATGTAAAATAGTTAATATATGTGTAAATCAATTGGCATCTTTGTGTGCAAAACTGCACAGGAAGAGGATAACAACTTGATTTTCAAAAACCTTTAACTTAGTTGCAAAGGAGAGAAAGAAGATGAAGTGAAGGTTTAATTTAGTCATTAAACTCATATCTGATGTTAGTAGTCTCTACCACCTTACACACTTTATTCCTCAGACATGAGCTAGGGTAGAATTTGGAGAATTAGGAGTGTTTATTTGACATGTCAGTTTCATTTATACTGTATTTCTGGCAAGGGGAATCAATTTAACCAAGAAAAGAAACATTCTGATGCCCTTACCTACCAAATAAACTGACATTCTGCCAAATGAATGTGATCATGAGCCAAGGGTAAGATTTCCTATCAGGAAATACGCAAAGGACAAGATGACACAAGACTCATTTGTAGGTTTTGTGTTTGACTAATAGCACTGTTAGAGATTTGGAAAGAAATAAGATTATTCTAAAATGATGTCATCTACTTTTGGAAAAAACTACACTACAATGCACCTTAAGTAATATCAAGGTTACAGTTGACAAAATAGGTATTCCAGCTCTGAAAAAGAAAATTTATCATCTTCATTCTTTTCCTTAATTACACTTTTGCCATCAAAAACTAAAACTAATGCTATTTCATTTCATGTTTATGAAAATTTCTGCAAACATTTATAATTGTCTATGATTTTATTTGAGGCAAATGAAACTTTAAAAAGAATGTGACTTTATTTAACATTAATTTATTTAACAAACATTTATTGCAAGCCTACTCCGTGCTACTTATTGTGTTAATGGAAAATAAGATCGGGATTCTGCTTTCACGGACATTACAATTCAGCGGGGCTTAAAGGGACAAGAAATAAATCTAAAACCTAACAAAATCACAATCATTAATAATGAAGTAAAATGAAGAAAGCAAACATGGATTGTGAGGTGGAATATGGAGGGATCTGCTTAAAATGGGGGAATCTGGGAAGTAAGTGCTCACTGAAAATATGACACCGGATAAGTGATGAAACAGTGCCATTACAAGAGGGACGTGTGCAGAGAGAACTACACATGCAAAGGTCCTAATGCAGAAAAAGTTTCTAGTAACTGACAGAAAGGTAGATGACTGGCATGAAAGAAGAGGGAAGACAGTGGCACAGGCTTGGGAAATGGCTGGGGTAAGTAATTATTAGAAACCGTGGTCATGGTAGGGGGATTAAATTTTTATTGCTAATAGCAAACATAGGAGAAATTTAAGCAGTAGAGACTCATTCTGTTGTGTGTGTGTGTGTGTGTGTGTGTGTGTGTGTGTGATATTTTCTTTTACTAAGAAGAATCCAGGTTTCACATATACTGTGAAATATCATAGAGGTATCAATATTGAAGTAAATGAAGTATGAAAAAGATGTGGAATTCCAAACTCAGGCAGGTGCTGAATTAGTGAAGGCAAGTAGAGCTGCAGCCCCGAGACTGTCAATAAAACAATCTAAGATAAATCCATCTTGAAGTAAGAGTTTTCCAGATCATTTTGGAAACTTGGTATAGACTAAAGTGACAACACAGAAACTTGGGGTGGAGTGGGGCGGGAGGGGGCTAATCAACAGTACCAATTCCTTTTGAAAAGACAAAATGAAACTCATCAGTGGTTACTCTCTGTAATATATATTTAGACCACCTAGGGCTAGAAGGAACCTAGCCTTTTGATTTGGGGGACCTTCTTTTAAATTTTTCAATTGTATTAATCAAAACGAAAAAGCAGTAAATGGGGTTTTAGTGTCCCAAATCTTGACAGGTTCAAATAATGTTATGATTTAATTGAGTTTAAAACTATCTTTCTCCTTCCAAAATTGTGTTAAATAATAAGGTTCAAGTGAAATCAAATTTTGAGAAATATTTATTATTTTGTTTCAGAATCTTATAATGCATTTGGAAATAGTCCCCGATAATATTCATGGTGTTTTGAAACAACTGAAAGTCCCTGTCTGATGTTAGCTTTAGAATTAGCATCATTCAAACATGGTATCATTACTGGATTATGGTAAAAATATCATCTCTTCATTTTGTTATAGCAGAATATACATTAAAAATTAAAAAGCTATTTAAAAAGTAAACTACACTACATGTTTTTACATAGACCAGTTGTTAAATATAAATAGATCACAAACAGAAAAAAAAAAGTATTTTCAGCAACCCTGAATCATACTCTCATTTGGATCAGTTTTTGGTAACAACTTCAATGACCTTTCTTAACACACAAAGTGGAAAATTCAAAATTAGAAGGGAAAAATGTTTAAGAGTAATCCTATGAATCATTTAGTGTGAATTTGGTTGAAATTTATTCACGTGAAGGAAGTTTCATTATTAATGTGGTCAAAAGAGCTGGTCCTTTTCTGCTTATAAAGAACACTCTTCATGTCTTTAGTTATAAGAAAAATATGCTCTCTAATCATATACACAATCCCTGCAGAGATAAATCAACCATCAATACATTTTTGAACTCCAAAATATATAGTGAAATAAAAGCCTGAGAAATTTTACTTATGAGAAGCTTTTAGATTCAGTTTCTACCCGCGTCATTTTGTCTGTAAGGTGAACGTGGTTGGCAAATTCTCATGATCCATATGATTTTATTTTTGGATAAAATGATCTTTTGGTGCTGTACCTCCAAAGCAATAAGCATAAACTGATACTCCCCTAAATCTTTTTGAAAAAAAAGAAAACACCCTTTAAGTTGACTAAAGAGCTATCTATATCTTTTATCCTTTTCATGCAGTTTCTTTGTCATATGCCTTCAGACCTAGTCTTTCTTTTTTATTTATAATGCTGCAGATTGAATCTCTTTCCTATCTCTACTCCTCACCCCACCAATAGTTTCTATCACCTGGGAGGATTAAGATTTGACTTGTTTAAAATGTTGTTTGACTTGTTTAGAAGGTTCTGCAAAATAAATCTGTGCATGTATTTTACAATAAATTGTAAACTGTTGGGCAACAAAAAATTATGATGAATATTTAAATTATGATGAATAATTAAATATATATATTTTTAAGATAACCAATTTGCATCTAACTAAATACAATAAATCTACATGCCCATTCTCAACTCTGAATGAGTACCAAAAAAATGATGGTGTAGCTTTTGTTGCACTTTTTTTAAGGCTCTTTGACTAAACCTGGAAAAGGAGGGGATATTTTCTTTTATATTTACATATTTAGGAGCTCAATGACATGGTACTGTCTGCTAGATTTCTGGTATCATCCAAGGGGAGATGATGGTGACTTAGTTGAGGACTGTAGTGGTAATGGTGATGGTAATGATGGTTGAGATCGAGACGAGTGGAAGAAACTCACTTCTGAGTTTTCCAAATGAAAAACATCCAAACAATCAACATATAAGCTTAAATTCTAAGCTCCCTACTAAAGAATTAATGCAGCAGAAGTTGTGACTATTTTTGAATAAAGAAGCCAAATAACCTAAGTATATTAATTGTGGTATTTCAGTAATTCAGTCTGCATGACAAAAGTACAAAAATATTTTGGATCTTTTGTTTTTATGTCACAAACAGCTCCAAAGTTCAGAGGAAGGAACTTTGGTGTTTCCTTTACACCAAAGCAGACTGAGCTTTGCCATGTATTAATCTGAAAATAGGAAGGTAGGTGTTTTGAATGATGACTATCAGACAGAATCAGTCATAGCAAATACTTGCTAGGATGTAACTTCTCATCAAAATCTACTAGAATTTGTTAGTTTATAACTTATTCCCTGTGAAAGCATCCCCTAAATTTAAAACATTATACTCTGGTGTTGAAGGGCCTTCTTACCCACCATGTAGTGTTCAAATAGCTAAAGACTGATAATCCTATATGATATTAATCAGTTTCAAGTTTATTCTGTACCCATTATCTTATTTGAATCTTAAAACCATCCTGTAACTCATCCCACTTAACAAATAAGTTCCAGGTTCCTATGCAAACAAATAGATAACAGGCAGGAAGCAAGTTTGCTTTTGGTAAAATCCAGTGGATGGTGTGATGCATTCCCAAATCCCCCCCTTCAGGACTGCAGCACTCATTCCCCAGATGCCTGGGTTTGTAGCTAACAATTCTCATACTAGTTCCTCTAGCGAATCACTTGTGGCTAACTCAGCTATATTGTTCAAGGTCATGTCCCCTTCCCTGAACATAGTTCATATCCAACAACCATCAACTCAGAGCTAGGAAGAACAGGTCCTCTTTTCTCTGTGTGGGAAACATAAGAAGGGCTCTCCCAGTTTCAGAGCTCAGATTGACTGAGTGCTCTGTTGTAACAGCTTAGAGTCCAGTCTCTCTTTCTGCCCAGTCTTATTTCCTTCACTCCTTTACAAATGCTAGTCCTGTGATCATGCACCTCCAGAATACACTTACGTGGAAATTTCCATCTTGGAATCTGTTTTCTGGGAACCCAACCATCATGTTGTAACATGATGATACTGAGATAACAGATGAGAATGTGCTTTGAAAACTGTAGTTATCAGCAACATTGACTACCATACATCAAAGCATGATGCGATTATCTAGAAATTACCCAAAGGATATGTTTTTTATCCCGTCCTTAAATTGTGTTCCTTTGAGACCATTCTACCATTATATCTCCAGGGAAGGGAAAGGGCAAATGTCACCTTGCAAAGAAGTAGGATATGATTAAGAGTAGTGACTTCCAGTCAAGGAAGAAAGTTTAGGGAGTTTCACTTTAGGGAGGGGAGAGAAGAGGTGAAAGGAAAGATAAGGGAGAAGACGTTGGGTGCTAGTGTGTCTGTTCTTTACCCTGGGGTGGGATCCTTATGGAGAAGTGATAACAAACGTTCAGCTAGGATCAGGAAAGACTGACAACCTTGGGATTAGTGCTACCTCCTCTGGAATTGGCAGACGGAAGCTAACAGAATTGAAGCAATTCCAATAGTATTTTGTGCCTAGAAGTCATGGACTAGCACTGACAGAGAGAGCCCAGTTTCCCATACCCTGCATGTGCTGGTGGTTCAAAGATAATGCAGAAGCTCAAGATTGCCCTCCCCTTCCTCCAATAGGGAGGTGGCAGGGAAGACAGGACACTGAGGCTAGGGGCAGGGTTGGAAAAAGGAAGAAGGAATTCTGCAAGGCCATCAAATCAAGAAAGCGTGCTGAAAATACAACAAGCTGAATTCAAGGAGAAATCTTGATGTCTTGGTTTGTAGTCTGTTTATGTTCTATGTTTCAGAAGTGGTTACTTCATATTCTATTTATTTCCTAAAAATCTTAAAGCTTTGGCTTTATTTGCTGTGTTCTAGTATGTAATGTGTTCCTTATTAATAGCTATGATAGTTTTAATTTTCTGGAAACTCTCCCAAATTTTGCCATCTGTTGTATCTCATGGGAAGTTTAGTAAAATCTATCATTATTGCTATAGAAGAAGCTATGACTTGTTGACATTTCTATTGCTAGTTCTAATTTTGAATTGTTTATACAGTAACTGTGTTTTTACCTTACATTGGGCTGAAAGTTGACAGAATTTCAGACAGTCTTTGTGAAGATGGATTTGGATTTATTATGTACATAAGAACGTTTTTATAAGCGCATAGGGAAAAATGTGTGACCTGTTTTCATAATTAAAAAAATTTTGTTTCTTAAGTATAAATTAAGCTGGTGTGTATCTGACTGTTAGAAGAACTGCGAGCAGCGAACTCTGAGCCAGTGAATGCCATCCTGAACAAAATCTATCCCCTGCTGTCTCTCTGGACCTCAACCCCCATCTCCAGCCCAACAATATCTCAGGCTGCTGAGGATAACACCCCTCATGCTATCAACCTGACTTCAAAAAAGGGAGGATGGCTGCTGGGGTGCAGGGGCAGAGCTGAGTGGCCACACTGGGCTTAAACACTGAATATGTGTGTGCCAGGGTGGGCTTGAGCACCTTGGCGAATGGGATGATGACCCTGCTCTCGTCAGACTGTGGCAGCCACCAACTCAACCTCATGGTGTATTATACAGCTTGAATGATACATTTTGAATTTCAGGTCTCTCCTCCCCCAGCCCTTTGGGCCTGCCTGGCCTTCCTGACAATATGTGCCTAAGACTCGTTCTCCTACTTGCTTAGCTTTTGGGTCCCAGCCATTCGGCTCTGGACCTTGACTCTTTGCCTTAAGTGGGGCCCACAGGGAATGAGTAATTTGAGTTTGGCCAGGAATCTGTATTTTGAAATCCTCTCTCCCCTACTCCTCTTTTTTTCCTCCCATTTGCCTCTCACCCTAGAGTCTGATTACTTTGCCTTTATGCATATGTCATGAGATACAAAAGATGGCGAATTCTAGGAATCCCTAGAACAGTAAAATGGGTTTTTCCCCCTTAACAGTTTGGGGTCCCTGGGCAGCCCTCAGTTTTGCCCATATTGTGATTGTGCTTTTTTTTTTTTTTTAAGATTTATTTATTTATACGTACAAGCTGGGGTACAGGCCAGAGGCCTGGGGCGGTGAGAGGGTTCACCAGAGACAGAGTGGGGAGCAGAACAGGCAGATCAGAAATACATTGCTGAGGGGAGCAGCAGCCGAGGCAGGAGAGGTCTGATGCACCATGTGGGTTTCTCCCCGGCTCAGCGTCTAACTCGCACTGCGAGCTGCCGACAGCTCCACAGCGCAGTGCTCAACCGCTGCGCCACCAGGGAGGCCTGTGATTGTGCTTTTTGTCTCTAAAAATAAACTCTAAAAATTTATATTTTATTTATTTTTTAATGCTTGGAAATTTTATTTTATAATTATTGAAAGAAATTTTTATACATATTCTGATAAAAAATTTATCTCACTTGAATAGCTGTAAAAATAAAAACAAAAGAAAAATTAATTGGTTGAATAATTTCTAAAATTTCTTATCTCAACTTGAAAAAGTAAATTAAAAAATAATTACTTATGTGCAATTTGGATCATTGGAATATAATTGGATTATTAGTTGAGAATGCTATGCTTTCTTTTCTGATCTATACCCATAATTGAAGGTCTGAGAGAATAATGTAATATGTAAAATGAAACATGGCTAGCATGCAGATTTTTTCTAATTGTTTTAAATAAAGTGATTTGAGTGCTCACCTAGTGAACCACTAGTGATTATCTAATAAGCCACTAGACAAGAGATGTCTTTCATTTATAAATTTATTATTATCTCAAGTAATAAAAATTTCTAGTCATTAAAAACTAAATAAATGTTCCAATTTTCAGATTTGTAACTATGGCTTTCTAAGATCATTTTCTTAGAAAATGGTGTTATTTGTACTCTAAAAGTTTGATCTAACTGAAATGGCGGTGGCTGAAAAATAATTTTTAGTAAAGTTAGAACAGCGTTGATTCTGTCCCTCTAATAGAACATTGATGTAAGGGTTTTCATAATACAAATATGGATTTAATTCAGCTTCATCCTTGAATTTTAACTTAAGACTTAAGTGATTTTACAAACATTTGCTATTTAGAAATTATTTTTTGTTTATGCTGGTTTTTTTCAAATATGGCTTACTGATATTTAAATATCAGCGTTCTCTGCTATTGTTTACACAATCCAACCTTGACCAGATGATTTTTTTTTACACATGCAATTTTTTTCAACTACTATGGAAAGTACATATCTAACAGACTGGGAAGAAACAGCATTTTGGGATGCTAATGTGCCAATTATCAGTAATAAAAAAAGAGTGAAAATATTAGATTGGTATTTATAGAACATAAAGTAATATTTCTGTCATTTGCCCTTTCCCTTCCCTGGAGACATAATGATAGAATGGTCTCAAAGGAACACAATTTAAGGAAGGGATAAAAAACATATCCTTTGGGTAATTTCTAGATAATCTCATCATGCTTTGATGAATGGTAGTCAATGTTGCTGATAACTACAGTTTTCAAAGCACATTCTCATCTGTTATCTCAGTATCATCATGTTACAACATGATGGTTGGGTTCCGTTGATCTGCCTGTTCTGCTCCCCACTGTCTCTGGTGAACTCTCTCGTTGCCCCACTTCTCTGGCCTGTACCCCAGCTTGTATGCATAAATAAATAAATCTTTTTTTAAAAAGGCACAATTATTGGTCCCTTTCTAACATCAGGAAACTGAGATGCTGAAAGGGTTAACCACCTGCCCAATGTCACACACTATTGTGGTGAATCCAGGATTCAATCTCATGTCCAAGCTGCCTTATATTTGAGGGCCATGCTGTGCAGAAAAGCCATATCTTTAAGCAGTTAGCATGGCACGTCAATCATACCATGAGGATAGAGAAACTGAGAGGTACTGAGGAGAAGCTGAATCATGTCCCTCATCTCATGTTTATTTTTTTACTTTTTTTAAAGATTTATTCATTTATGCATACAAGCTGGGGTACAGGCCAGAGGTGTGGGGCAGCGAGAGGGTTCATTAGAGACAGAGTGGGGAGCAGAACAGGCAGATAGACAGAAATACACTGCTGAGGGGAGCAGCGGGCGAGGCAGGAGAGGTCTGCCGTGCCATGTGGGAATCTCCCTGGCTGGGTGTCAAACTCGTGTTGCTGCTGCCCACAGCTCCACAATGCAGTGCTTAACTGCTGCGCCACCAGGGAGGCACTCATCTCATGTTTATTTTAGGGCATACACTTATTGAGTAAAATGGCAAAGAGGATTCCCTCCCACTATGTCCACTATGTACCCTCCATTGTTTTTTCTTTCTCCGTCTCTTCCATTGAGCGAATAGAACTCCATCCTAACGGTTAGGGTCCATCTTGGAGCAGGCATCAATCAGGATTAAGTTCATGAGATTAGGGAGGAATCAAATTTTCTTTCTTACACTTGAAGACCTTGTTTCCCTGCTCTTTTTCCAGATGTGAGGGTTTTATTATTATTATTATTCAGCAATTATTTATTAGGTGCTTTTTATAAAACAGGCACTGTTATTATATATTTTTTAAAGATTTATTTTTATTTATTTATGCATATAAGAACTGGGGTATAGGCCAGAGGTTTTGGGGGGTTGGTTAGAGGATTCATCAGAGACAGAGTGGGGAGCAGAACAGGCAGATCTATGGAAATACACTGCTGAGGGTAGCAGCAGGTGAGACAGGAGAGGTCTGCTGTGCCATGAGGGTTAGTTCCCTGGCCAGGGGTTGAACTCATGCTGCAGTGGCTGCTGATAGCTTGGTTAGCACTGAGATTTTAACCCCTGCACTACCAGGGAGGCCCGCCAGGCACTGTTTTAGACTGAAGATTTATTGAAGAAGATTGATCTAGTTCCCACCCTCAGAGAAAGCACATGTTGTAGAGAGGAGACAAATAATCAAGTAACAGGTAAAAAAGATTTAATAAGAGATATGAAGGAAAACAAACCAGTGTAATTGATTAGAGAATAGTTATGGTTATGTTGTATCTATATTAGATGGGATGATAAGGATGTCCTCTCTGAGTAGACTTGGAGCAGAGACCTGAAGGAGGTAAGGGGAAACCATGGGGGATTGAAGACAGGGAAAACAGTAATTGTAGACCCTAAACAGGAGATTTTTGATATTTTTTGAGGACTATTGAGAAGGCAGATGTGACTGGAGAGAAATGATTAAAGAAGAAAGTTATAGAGGATGAGGTGAGAGAGTTAGACAAGGGTCAAATCTTATAGGGCCTGGTCAGGAGTGTAGGTTTTACTATGAGTGTGATAGGATACTACTAGAGACTTTTGAACATGAAACTGAACTTAGTTTATATGTATAAAGGATTGTTTTGGGCCTCTCTGGTGGCCTAGGGTTTAAGTCTCAGTGCTACCACTGCGAAGGCCCACCGAGATGGCCTGAGTTCGATCCCCAGCCAGGGAACTAACCCACATGGTGCAGCAGACTTCTCTTGTTTCACCTGCTGCTCCCCTTGGCAGTGTATTTCAGTAGATCTGCCTGTTCGGCTCCCCACTCTGTCTCTGGTGAATCCTCTCACCCCTGGCACCTCTACCCTGCACCTCAATTCCATGCAAAAACAAATAAATAAAATCTTTTTAAAAAAAGTAAAAAGGATTGTTTTGACTGCAGTATGGACAATAAAATGTAAGATGAAAGAGAGGAAACAGGGAGAATAACTAGGAGGCAATCGCAGTAGATTTGCCAAGAAATGATGAGACTTGGGCTACTTGCTAGTGTGGGAGGTAGTAAGAAGGGGTGGAGATTACAATATATCTATATCCACATTCATACACACATCTGTAAATTGGAACTGACAGGATTAGCTGATAGATTAGGTGTAGAGTGTGAGAGAGAGGAATCTAGCATGACAGGAAAAAGGAAGCTACATTGTTATATTGGAACTATTCTCAGGGAATATGATGAGAGAAAATAGCATAGGAGACATACGTAAAATGGGATTAGGGCCCCATCTTCCTTCTCTCTTGGTGGTCTTCTTAACCTGACAGAAGGCCCACAAGAGGGCATACTTCTATCATCGGGTCAGAATCATGGAAATCTTTTGTTCCAGTCCTTTCCTTTATTGGAAAGCCGTAATAGTCATGGCCAGAGGAAAAAAATTCTACCATTTTTGCTGGGGGTGGAAGCACTGACTAGAGAAGTACTCTGAATATATAGAATCTCTACTGTGGACCTACTATAAATAAATATATGTACACACACATCTCATATATTCAAAATATATATGTATATACCAATGTATATGATAGGGACATACCCACTGTATGAATAGAAATATGGTACTATTTACACAGTTATAGCTACCGTATGTTGCTTCACAGTTCAGTATTGGTTGAATTCCTCAGTCAGCCTCCCTTATCACCCAGTGATGACATTTCTCAAACCCAAAGCCTCTCAAAGTCCCTCCCTTCCTTCTACAGACCCTACTATACACAGAAAGTATCACCTGGACACAGCAGTCTTTAGAAACCAGAGAATATTAGTTCAGGAAGGAAGAGTCAGTCCACCACTTTCTTTTAGAGTAGAGGAAACTGAGCCTGGAAAAATTAAGACCCACATATGTTCCAATAACTTCCCTTTGTACACAATAGCTCTGAAGTTCAGATTTATGCTTTATGTGCATCTAATATATAGCTAAATTCCCACATCTTCATTTGATACAGAGGGTATCCAAATCAGATTCCCCTATAGTTAGCAAAGGGAAAAGACATGAAAAGGAAGAGGAGGTTAAAAAAAGGGAGGAGTTGTTTTTGTATACCTATTTTTTGATACATTATCATCACCCTAGTGAAATTTTCTTGAAAAGTGATCTTTACTGGGAACTGGTTATAATGGAAAACCCAGAAGTCAAAATCATGTTTTTCAAAAGTCCCATTATGACAAAAACCAGTGCATCATTATCATGTCATCTACTTTAATTATACAGAATAATTTGCCAGCGCAAGGATTGGGGCTGTGACTAGACAATTACAGGTTTTACTGCATTAAAAGTCATACTCATAAAGGAGTGGAAACTGTCTTTTCCCAACTGCCATTGTCAGCTACTTTTATTTTAGTGGTAAATAGAGTCTAGTCTCATTAATAGTGATAGTAGCAATCACTGGATTTTTCCTACGCAATTCGTGTTAAGCACGTGATTTGTACTAACTAATCCTTAATCCTTACACCACCCTTATGCTATAGGTACACTGACATTTTAGAATTCGGAAAGAAAGAGTAAGCAATAGAAGAGGTAAGCAATAGAAGGTATAGAAGCAACAGAAGAATATTATTTAAACACTGTATCCTGAGCAATAATAGTTTTGTATGCTTTTGATCATTCTCAGTTAAGTCCCACAGTTTGGTGAAACACTAAAGCTTGTTCAGTTTCAGCTGTGACAAAGGTGGGCCCAGAGGGCCCATTCATGCCCTTCTCCCCAAATAAGAGAGGTTTACCCTAAATTGATGAACACTGTGAATGTAGTTACTTATTTCTATAGAGAATATGTGATGATTTGGACTGTCAGATGAAAAAGGACCGACTTCCCTTAACATCATTTCTTCTTGATCGTGATTTTTTTTTTTCTTTTAGGATGTTTTCTCCTTTTTGGGCTGTAAAATTGTCACAAAACATTTGCGCAATGACCTTGGTGTTGTGATGAAAATCTAAGGACAACTTGGATAAAGTACAACTTTTAAGTAACAACACGGTCTGTCCCAGCCTTTTTAAAACAAGATCGAATGGAAACGATTTGTTCCGATCGAAGCATCCAATAGACGTCCTGACTCTGTTGCAAATATTATTGCTTAGATAGATGTCAAAACTCCCGCGCACAAATGTTCGAGGGATGCGCTCGCCCGCGCAGTGCAGACTTCTCTGACTAGCTTGGGAGAAAGACCAGAGGGCACGTGTAGGTCCTTTCTCGCCAGGTAAGGGAGAGGGTTAAGGCAGAGGCGAAGAGGATGACTGATCACCGACCACTTGGTCTGGAGTGGAGGCAGGGACGAGGCTCTCTGCCAGAGGAAACGCCAGTGTTCCAGTTCCCAAGCAGAGGGCAACCCCGCCCTCAGTCCCTTGCACAATCAGCGCGCCCCTCCCCCCAGGAAACATGCCCGACAGTCACTATCCGCTTCACCACCTCCTGGGGACTAGGGTTGTAAAATCCTACGCAGTGGGACGGGCTCACTCAGTGACACAGCCGGCCTAGGGAATGGCGCGTCCCCAGCGTCCCCATCAACCTCCCAGGCGCGTTCCTAGCTTCCCTTCACCCCATCCCCCAGCTCGACTCAGCGTTCCCACACACCCGGACTACGACCTCACATCTCCCCGCCAGCCCCCGCCCCCTTTGCCAGAACAGAGGCGTTTCTGGAGTCTGGACCCCTGCTGTCTAGGCTACAGGGAGGAGCCACAGCAGCGACACCCCGCCCGTTGGGTTCTTGAACTCCCCCAGTCCCTTGAACATCTGGGTGCGGGGGTTAGTGCTCCAGATGTGGCTCCTGGGCGGCCAGATGTGCTCGCTCCCCGCCCAGGGCGTTGCAGCCTGGGGGGCTGGATGGACGTGTGGGAGGGATTGGGAGACTTCCCGCCCAGCCTAGCTGACTTAAAAGCCGGCGGAAGCTCAGTCCCACTACCCCCCTCCCCCACACCTCCCTGGGCTCCCAGCCTTGGTCTTCCAGTGTTCTGGGACCCACCGCCTAAAGAAAAAAATTCCAACCCAGTTTCTGTCACGCTGTGGTATAGCCCTTGGAGCTTTTCAAACCAGACGGGAAAACAGAGTAATTATACAGGATCCCCCAGAGAAAAACCCTGTTTTGACCAGGCGTCCCTAATTCTAAGGGTGGGACTCCAGGTGCACAGCCAGCAAATCCTAGGTGTGGGGGGAAACTTAACAGCAAGGCTTGCATCTGGGACTTGTCCCAAAGCGCTCTTTGACCGGTTATGAATTCCATATTTGACGTTGGAGGTCTTATTCCACCTGGTACAGGCAGTTCAGGGCAGGAGAAAAGCCAAGTGAACTCTGTGACTCAACCCCCTTGGAATGTGCCTGAAATAATAATGGGGACTTAAAAGGTTTTTATGGCCGAGGTAGCTGGTGAAGGAGCCGAGGCTCCTGTTCCCGCAGTTGGCAGACGGCCGAGGGGGGCAGTATTGCCTTTTGCAGCGCTGCTACGTCTGCATACAGGACCAAAATAGTCGGAGCATCTGGTTTAAATCAACCAAAAAGCATTTCTATCAGCTTAACCCACTGTCCTACGGAACGGACAGAACAGGATAAACCAAGTATATTCCCGGTATTCTTTGAATATTCCAGTAATAGCTAACTAAACCCAATCACATTTTACCGTTGGGATTTATGTGTCCTAACGTACAACTGTCGTTATTTTATAGAGGTTGCAAATTAAACTTCCTTTTCCAAGGTTGTGTGTGGGATAGTGCACAAGCATGTACATTTGCTAGCAAGCCTTTGAATATGTTTAAATTTTTTTGGGGGGGTAATTGATGTTGAACCGTATGGTCCTAGAATAGTAAAAATAAAAAAGCATCTGAGACCAACATATGGCTTGCTTACACTACTAAATATATAGCCGCATTTCCCTCCCTTAACGCCCTACTCAGAATTCCAAAGGCAAGTCGGAACAAAAGGAAAACGTGTCAGAGTGTAAAGAGAGAACTTGTGCCAAGAATTACAGTCACAGGGTAAATAACCTTGTTTTCTCCTTCATCAGTGGCCGCTACCAAACCCCGCTTTTGGAAGGTGGCCAACAGTCTGTCTGGTGGAGGGTGCTGCTAATTAGAGAGAGACCATAAACCTCTCTGTCAAAGAGGGCATGTGACCTTCCCTTCAAGTCTAAACAATAAAGCTGGCGAACTGCAGACTGCACTCAACACTGGCTGCCCTGCGGATTCCCTAAATAGGAACAGGATGAAGGCCAGGCTTAAGAGGTTACCATAGCTCTGTTCTCACACTTGGAGGAATCGGTCACTCCACTTCCTAGTATAACTTGTTTCAATTACTCTCCAGAATCTATTTAGAGTAGAGCAGCTTGCAGAGAGAACTCATTGTCTAATCTAAATGAGGAAACAATTATTATTGCCGCAGTCTAATGTGCTTTGAGACTGTTGGGTCAAACATCAACCAGATCTCATGTAACTTTACTTTGCACTTTGGAGATATATCTTTGTGGTGATAATTATTTGTCCTTTGCTTCTCTGCAAGATTTTTCACTAAGGTTATAAAAGTAAGCTTTTTTCATCCCTTCTTAGACTTCAATGCCTCTTTAAATTTTATAATTTATATTATTGTAAGACCAAAACCTCTTACCAACATTTGATCTTAAATATCATCATTTGACATTAAATATTAAAAAAAATTATAGGCATCTCAGAATACAGTAAGAGTTCACCAAGTTTTCCCTTCTTTGTCTAATTTGCCTCCCTGGGAGCCCCCTGCAAGCTTTAATTTTATACAACATGTTGTAAACTATAAATAATACTGTTCTACTTTCCTAGAACATATGGAAACTGTCGCCTGCTTTATATCTTAACTGTACTTGTTTCCAACTTAAAGGTTGAATAAAATTCATTTCTTGTGTAAAAAGCCATTTGGCCCCTTGTGTGTGTGTGTGTTTTATTAGTTGAGACCTAGTATGGAAGAATGCATGAAAATTTTTCTTGTTGTGAACAGAGCACATAAAAGGGTTTATAAGGTGTGGTTTGAAGAGAGGGAGCCATGAAGCAAATGTTGGTGGGAAGGGAGGAAGGAAGGAAAACACTTCCTAAGAGGATACTCCTCCCTTTTAAGCTACATCCTCTTTTCAAATCTCGTCCTATTTGTCTTAGCCAATAAATGATAGTAAAATTTCTGTCTTTATTTTTATTTTTCATTTTAAAAGCATCCTGTCTCTCATTGGAGCTACAATTAAGAGCCAAATCTATTTTTAACTTCAAGTGACTCAAAAACTTCACTTAGTTTCCTGAGAAATAATCTCAAATTTTATGTAATATATATATGGTAAGAATCATGTCTCTTTAAACTGTGATTTTCAAGATAATCTTGAAAATCCTGTGATTTTCAAGATAATCAAACTACAGTGGAGTTAACAACTCAAGAGTTTGAAGCAACCTAGGTTGGTCACTGTTGAGGCTCAGTTTACTTGTAAAACAGGGATAATACTTCTTCCCAAAGGGCGAAAACAAATGGATTCACGAGTGTCACCATGACTGAACACAAGGGGCATAACAAGTCTTATAAGGTACACTCTTCCTCTTTCAAATAAACCAAGTGCTACAACATTCCCTTTTCTTTGTAAGATACAGGACTAAAAGTCAAGATTTATAATTTTGTAATACTGTATTAATCAAACAACTTTATATTTCAAGATAAAGTTTCCTTTGGAACTTAATTTTACGGATACTGTGATGGTTCATTTTATGCATCAACTTAGCTAGCCAAAACACTCAGACATTGGTTAAACACTAGTCTAGATGTTACAGTGGAGGTATTTTTTAGAGATGAGTAACATTTAAATCAGTAGATTTGGAGTAAAGCACATTAACTTTGATACCATAGGAGATGGAATTTTACCTGTAGTATATCTTCAGATTGGAGCTGTAATATCAACTCTTTCCAGGTGGACATCCTACCCTGCAGATTAGAATTTATCAGCTCCACACCTGCAGGAGCTAGTTTCTTAATTTAATATGTCTCCCTCTCATTCTACCCCCACATCACAGCTTCTCGGTTCACTTCACTGGAGAACTCTAATATAGATCTCTGCTGTTGACTCCTGGCACTACCATAATGTATGGTAGCACTAAAATTTAGAGGAACTTAAATTAAACCTAACATTCTGAAGGCAGAAATCATCACAGGTATCCCCCGTTTTTTGAGAAAGTTCAAGTTAATGACACTTCACTTTCCTGAAGGAGTTACGTTAGTATTTAACCAAATGAAATCCAGAGAGGATTTTCACTTTTATGTGAAAGCCAAAAATCAAGAATAGTGCTAGAAGTTTGTTTTGCAGTAGCCATGCAGAGGCAGAGCAGTGAGAGTGGCACCAAGTTCCTTCCCCAGGGATTACTCCTTACCGGCAGCTGTATATTTATCATATCCTTCTTGCTTTTTCTCCGACAGTGATTTCATAGGTTATGTCTGCAGTATGAAAATGCTCAAAAACTTTCCATCTAAATGAATGGTAGTTGCTTTTCCACTATGCCAAATGATTTACAAAAGCTTTCACAGGAATACTCGATAGTGGCCAACCTAGATCCCAAACTCCCGTATTTTGAGATAGCATCATATTAAAACACATCACACTTAGCTAAATACTCTAAACTAGCTTCACCAGTTCTTCTCACTCACCTTTTCCAAATTTCAGCATTAAGTCCTACGAAGAAAAAAGTTACCTTCTCTCTTCACAAACATTATCCCAAAGATGACAGTTGAAAAGATAACAAACTGTCACAGGACTATGGGAATCAAGATTAAAAGTCACTTTGAAAAATTGGTAAGGTCATTAAAAACATGGTAAGGTTTCAAGACATTCTGCCTTAAATAAATGTTAAGCCCTGAGTATTCAAAGTGAGAGATGATGATGGCTTAACTTAGGAAGCTGGAGTGTAGGCAAGTTTAATGGAGATATTCAGGATCTATTTAGGAGAGAGCCAAAAGGACTTATTAACATATTAGATATAATAGATAATGGAAAGAAGAGAACTAAGGACATAAAACAGCAGCAGCAACAACAAAAAACCTAATAAGAGGAAATAAAATTATTCAGTACTCTAGGAGAAATCCCAGTATCAAAAATACCAAAATGATTCAAGCATTGGGTAATAGTGAATTTGTTTTTATTAACGCAAAAATTATTTCCCTTAAGTTAATAGCTATACTAGCATACTTGGCTATAGGCACTGAGCATAAACACAAGGAACTCAGAAATATTTTCAAATTAAAAAGATTGTTAATTTGATTTGCACATAATTCCAAAATGCCATAGATTTTCTTCTTTCTCCTCCCCCTTGTCCTAAATGGGAATGTCAGAAAAAATAAGAACACGGTCTTTTCTTGCTTTCTTGATTTTTGTTGCTTTTGTTGTAGTATACCTTTTAGTATACTACACTTACAATCATCAACCTTGTGCTTTTAATTTTCAATTTAATGTGTTGTCTTATAAAAAGCAATTTAAAAAATTACTGAAACCAGGGGCCTCTTTGGTGGCTCAATGGGTTAAGTCTCAGCACTATGCAGCTATCCGCAGCCACTGCAGCACAAGTTTGATCCCCGGCCAGGAAGATTCCCACAGGGCACCGCAGACCTCTCCTGCCTCGCCCACTGCTCCCCTCAGCAGTGTGCTTTAGTAGATACACTTGTTTTGCTCCCTACTCTGTCTTTAGTGAATCCTCTCTCCACCTCACACCTTTGGCCTACACCCCCATTCTTTTATGCATTAAATAAATAAATCTTTAAATACTGAAATCAGACCATAAGAAGACTGTTTCAAGGCTAAAATATTGATGGGTAGGTAAAAGGGCAAAATATTTTCCAGTGAGCAGTGACTTAGTTTGACATAATTTTTGTTCCAAGAATCTCTCCAAAACAGTGAACCTCTTAATGTGATAATGTAATATTGAAAAAAAAAATGCTACAGTTCATATACCTAATTGTGTACCTTTGAATTTTTATTGAAACGTCTAACTTCTTTTCATCATCATAGGGATATACTTACTTCCTAAGAAAAATAAAACTATTTTAAATGAGGTCTGGAAACTTTAATATGGGGTATATATCATAATGATGTAAGATAGAGAAACTCTTGGATTTCTCTCTGAAGTTTAAATGTGAGGTAGACAGACGTCTGACTTTAAAACAGATGGAACCCCAGAACATTTTCAGGATACGTAAAACTGAATTTTCTGTTTTATTTTATGCCTGAGACAAATAATCAATACAAATTGATGGCTAGGGTTTTGCACTAGCTGTTTTCTCCTATTTTCCCCTACTAATATCCAAATTCAACAATTCAGTGTTTCTTTTGCAATCCTATGGACAAGTATTCCAGAATGTATGTGATTCTTATAACTTGCTCTGTAATTTATAATTTTAAGTATGTACATATGCTGTCTATTATTACATTATGTCATTAATCAAGACACACTCATAATATATATCAATTCATGAAACCCAAAATAAGTATTCTGAAACAAGGAAAAAAAATACAAGTTTTCACTAATAAAATGAATTTATTTTATATTAAAGTTTCAAAAAAACACATTTGTAAAATTACTCCCAAACTAGCTTAAAGATAGTCTTTACAAAATTATTTAAAAATTGCTTTAACTATTAAAGTACATAGATTTAAAAGGTGTTAGAAGAGAAAATGTTAATTCAAGGTCAATGTTTAGAGAGTTAATATACATTAAATCCATAGGAGACTACTGGAAGATAAACTCTTAAAAACATTTAGGGAAAAAAGCTCTACTTTTCTTCCAAAAGTTTTACTTTTATTGTTTATTAAGAACTATATATTGCATACCACAGTAACAATGATCTTCTCAAAATGTACCTAATTGCTTTACAAATGAATCGACCTACGTAAGAGAAAACATAGAAAGTTGCTTTTCAATAGATTTTATCTCTTAATTTTCCTGATGAAAAGAGATTCAAAATAAAAATTTAGCTCATTCCAATAAAAATACAAATCACTATTTAATATACTATTGTTTTATTTTTAACAACCCAAATGTTCAAGCATTGCAAAAGCACAAAATGTGTTATTCCAAAAAAAAAGGGGGTAGAAAATGTTTATCTAACAAATGTTTTACAGAAATTTGGAATATTTACATACTTTATAACACTGTAGAAATCTTTGGTGGTTACATATGGATTAAGTTCCCTGAAGATACGTTAATTAATTTTGTTTTATCTATCTGTGTAGTCAAGTATTTAAAATTAGTAATGCTGGCAGTATCATTTCTAGCCAAATCCACATACATATAATGGAGTGTGTGGAGGGAATCTTAACAAAGGATCTAGGTGGGATTACATAATTAATAACTCAGCAATAAGGCTTATTCTGGCTCATTTTTATGCCGGAAAAAATATGGCAAAGAGAATAGATCAATTATTACTTCCAAACAAATTGCAGAAAGTTAACAAACATGTTGAATGATTATATAGTAAAATAATATACCAGTTATAATTTCTATATAAACTTTAAAAGCTACCAAAATAGTATCCTACATAGGTTTGTGCAGCATCTGATGCTCATTCACCAGGTGATGGTAGTGGGGAAAATAAGGCATTGTGGACTAGGGATAAATTTACCTCTTTTACATGTAGTAAACATAAAAGCAGAGAGACAATAAGTGACCTGCTTCACCTTAAAAGAAACAAAAATTTGTAAGTGTATTATACAATGTTTGAGGGAAAAGAAACAAAACTTAAGAGATATAAGAAAAGGAGAAAGGAAATGATATAAGAGCAAAATGGTATAGACTCTAAGGATGTAAGAGTAAAAAATATCGGGCCTCCCTGGTGGCGCAGCAGTTAAGAGCTCCGCTGTGGCGCTGTCGGCAGCAGTGATAAGAGTTCAACGCCCAGCCGGGGAGAATCCCACATGGTGCAGCAGACCTCTCCTGCCTCGCCCGCTGCTCCCCTCAGCAGTGTATTTCTGATCTGCCTGTTCTGCTCCCTACTCTGTCTCTGGTGAACCCTCTTGCTGCCCCATGCCTCTGGCCTGTACCCCAGCTTGTATGTATAAATAAATCTTAAAAAAGAGTAAAAAATATCAGAAGAAACAGTGTGAGTGTGAAGTGATATAGTGAAACAGAAGGACTTGCATTAACTCTAATATTGGTGCTGTCTTTGACTAAACTTTTTGTTTCTAGAAATGTAGAGTGTAAATAATTTCTCTATTTAGAACAGTATTAGTTTACTATAATTAAGGAATAAGTTTAACACTGAGATTAGACTTGAAAAATATAAAATGATGCAAAACAGCCCTCACAGACAATGTTTTTTGATATAAAGTCACTTAAATAGGCGATCTTGTCAGGCAATTTGAGATGACATTGCTGTTGCACAGGAAAGACAAGTACGGTATAGCATTCACAATGATAAGTCTAGTACTCGTCAATATAACTAAAACTCTTTTCCAAGAGTTCACAATCAGAACACATAGAAAATATGATCACAAATTAAAGAGTCTTTCCTGAAACTAAGAAGCTAAGAATTAGTCAAGATAAAGTAGTAAATATATTCATGGAATTAAACTTTGGAAGAAAAGAAGTTGAACAAATTTTTACAAGGCGCTATATGTTAAGAATGTGAGATAATCTAGAAAATGCTTTAAGGCTGGTATTAAGAGAAATGTATGAGTTATACTAAGGTACTCCTGAGTAAACATACTGTTCTTTGCCAACACTCTGAGGAGGTCCTGAATATACATTGCCAGCTGGCTTTGTTTCTTAAAAGGTAAAAATGTCAAAGAGCTCACAAATCTCTCATTGTTTTTTCTTTTGAACAAACAAGTAGAATAGTCAAGCAAAATTATCTGAACAAGAGTAATTGTATAAATATGATTCCTGATCACTAAAACCATCACCAGAAATACATTTAGAGTTCATAATGCATAGTTACCAATGCAACCTAAAAAAGTCTCAAATATGAATAACTCAAAATCTCTTGGATAAAAACATGGCATTTTTCTAATATCTATTCTAATAGCTTTTAAGATGTAAGACTAACAACCTCCATATTTTGCATTTGCAGGAAATTATCTCAGCTAGAAAAGAGATTCAAATGATTCTAGCTAATGCGAAATGTATAAATCAACAGCAACTATGAGTGCCAAGTCTATGAATAGATTGACTGTTGGGTTGTTTCATGAATTAGAAAAGACCTAAGCGCTTACTGGTTCTGACTCTAGTTAATAAAATCTACCATTTTTTAAAGTTAAACAAGTGACCAGTGTTAACAAAAACATTCTAAGTTCAACTATAAGGCAGAGCTAAATATGAAAAACTGGTTAATGTTTAATATAACTTACTGTAAAGAAGATAATTGAAAATAGTTAAAGTTGAGCAGTTAATTATATTTTTATATTATTAAAATCAAATGAATTTAACAAATGAAACCCACAGCAACAGAGATGATGTAATTCAAGGCATAAATTTGATATGTCAGACTATGAAAAATAACAATAGTGACATTAAACTAAAATGTACAGTTGTAAAATAAGTAAACAATTATTAAGTGTGCAAAACTAGGAAGGAATAAAAGTGCTATGTGGATACCTGGTTTTCAAATATTTGCTTAGAAAACTTTCAGTTGATGGTGGAAAAAGTAGAAAATATTTAAAAAGTTAAAATTTAAAGAACATATAAAACATACTTTATCTTATCTGTCACTGCTGCATCAGAGGCCTCTTTAATTACTCTCCTCTTGTGACAGACACAGTGTAAATGGAGGTAAACACAATGCAATACCACAATGGCTGATGTATCTTGATCCATACGAAGACTCTTTTCAAGTATACTGTGGGTTTGTATCATTTTTTACATTAGTATAAATATATCATTATACATTAGTTGGGGTATCATTTTATATCCCAATTCAAAGTTGCTGAGTAATTTGAAAACAACACAATTTTCTATTATTTCATATATTTGTAAGCTTGCATAACTACCTTCAGTAGTCAAGATTTGGATGTAATTATTAAATAAAAACTATTTAAGTTGATAAAAGTAAACCCTATCACCGCCACTATTTAAAGAATTACTTTAATGTGTACACTGTGAATATATAATGTTGAAAAAAATGTTGATGTATTAGCATAATTTGTCTTGGGATACTTGAAGTGTACATGACTAGAAATACACCTGTGGTCTCTTCTTCACTTTATATTTGAGTGACCCATACCGCACCTGAAGAGAGAAATGTGTTATACAAATCAGATGATTACTTTTTGAAATTAGAGGAGACTTAATAGTTCATAATCACAGTAATAATTTTTTAACTTTTCTGATACAAAGACTCGGTTATCCTATAAAGGTGTGGTCAAAGACACCACTACTCATATACTCAAAAATGTAGCTGGAGTTATGTTGAATATGTCAGTCTAGTAAATAGTCTCTAATAAATAAAAACATTAACTTGTTATTTATGACTTACTTTGGACAATGTCTGTACACATTGCTAACAACATGTTATTCCCTGGAATCCTATACTGCTTCTGTACAATTTTTTGTACAATGGCACAAAGACAGTGTACTATTATGGACAAACTTTTCCTATTTGATCCTTATGTGGGGTTGGTTCAAGGTAAAACCATGCACTTAATTCTGTTCATTGCTGTCCTTATATGTAGGGCTGGCACTGGGCACTCAGGATAACCATGAGTCACCCTGTGTGTATACCATTCTCTATGTGTAACAGAAGACTAGAAATTTACCATTTTATAAGTTTTCAGGGATCCTAATATATATGATGGAATAAAGAATTTTAAATATCACTGCTGTTCTACTATTCTAATCATTCATTTACAGATCATTAATATCCTAAATGATAATGCAGCAAGGAAATCCCTTCATACTAAATCATTAGGAAAATAACTCTACATGACTAACCTCTTTGCGGCCTTTGATGGTTTTCACAGATTTCATGCTTTGTGTTCTTCGAAGTCCTTTGTGTGTAAACATATCATCATCTGAATATGGTCCATCCCCTTCTTCATCTGTTTTCTCATCTCCATCTCTCAGTGGAATTCCATAACCTAAATAAATTGCCAAAACCAGCATATTTTGATAAAAGGATACCAGCCAGCCCTGCCCGATGGCCCTGGTCTGCATGATTTGCATTTGCCCAGTTACTCCTCTCCCTTTCTTGTCTGGAATATCCTCTTCATCATTAATCTCTGCCCCTTGTGCTATTCTAGATGAAGCTCATATTTCGCCCTGAAGTTTCCCTGACCATACTCGTTTTTACTATGCATTTTTTTCAGAATAAAAATCTATTTTTGAATACACATTTACCCTGTGTAAAAATCAAATAGGTACATAGTGAAAAGTTTCTTTCTGTCCCTCCTCCTTTTCATGAATTCAAAACAACTAAAGCAATTGTGTGTTTTAGTCTGTCACTTGTACTTTTGTTTTTAATTGGGCATTAAGGATCTGCTTTCCTCTGCCTTGTGTCACACCCTTTGTCAAGAATGGAAAAAGTAGGGCGAATTTAAGGTGTCATAAAAGACTGGAAGGGGCTAGAACTCTCGACAAGATAAGTTCACTGGGGGCAGTGAAGTCAACATGGTTGCTGCTGCTGAGATAAAACCCAACCAGACACAGTACAGTAATTAGAAATGCTGCAGGCTACAATGACAGATGTTAGTCACAGAAAAGAACCAGCATCACAAAGGTCAGAAAGAGGTGATGTGGGCGTGCTAACAGGCTGCTATGTGTAGCTACAAAGACCTATTAACACTGGCTGATACGAAAGCAGCCAGGTGGTCTGGCCAGTTATTGTCAAGAAGTCTCAGAGAATCCCGAGGCTGAGATTCAGGGACAAGAACATTCCATTCCCAAAGAAGTGGTCCCCGAACGTTAGCACTTATTAGAGTCACCTGGAGAACTTGTTAATACATGGATTGATGGGGCTGAGATGGCGCAGAGAATCTAATTTCTAACAAGTTCTCAGGTTATGCTATTGGTCCAGGGCCCACATTTAGAAAACCACTCCCTGGAGAGAGCAAGAGAGTGTTCAAGTTTTAGGCAACCAGAATACTAAGTTGATTAGAAAGAGAGGGATGAGGTTACAAGGCCCTGTTATGTTTCAAATTCTCCTTTAATAAAGATAAGGAGCATTAATACCTATATTTTTCAGGTGAGAAAAAAAGTAGTTTTTTCCCCCAGTCTCAGAGGGAGAAAAGGATGGACTTCCCGCATGTGAAGAAAAACATCTAAAGACATAACAACTTGAGACACAACTTCACAACTTGAAACAAACCACAAAGAGTTATTATAATAAGATAATCATTTAGTACCATTTTATGCTGCCAGACTTTGGGCTAGAAATTAGGGAAGATTCAGAAGTAGAATAAGTTATTATTTAGGCCAAGATCCTTTGTTTTCCTGCAGCACTCCAAGGACACCCATTTTAGGTAGAAGGGATTGCACAAGCAGAGGCCTAGGGCAGGGGAGAGCGTGACTGCCTGAGGGAACTGCAAGGTGGCCTGTGCAGCCAAGGAAGGGGATGGGGCAGTAGGTCTCAGGAAATGCTCTTGGTGCTGTATCAAGTGGAAAAAAATACATAGAGAAACAAAGGAAAAAACATAAAAATGAAGCCACTACATCTCTTGAAAGTGGGCTTTTAGGTATTTTAAGTTTCTTCATCTTTCACGTTTGTCAAGTTTTTATTTAAAAAATTTTATTACATCTATAACTGGGCAAGTCAGCCAGAAAAAAAATATTTTTAGGTTGTTCTTTCTAGATTTTAGATTTTTCTCTATTTCTATAAAGAGTAGAAAGGAAGCAATTGTGACCAGAATGTCCTCTAATGCCACAGATGAAGCACAAGACTACAGTTCAACAAATACAGAGTGAGCTAATTCAATTCAATTGCTTCTTACTTTGTATGATTAGAATTGGAATTTTACGTAAAGTGATTACATAGATTTATAAATATATAAATAACTTTTTCTCTTTTTGTTTCCTAATTTCAGTTAAAAAATTATACGAGCTTTTAGTTTCAGGAAAAGTGATGGATTTGACTCATTATTCCACGTTGTGTATTTTGAAAATTCTATGTATGAAGTAGTGCTAAATGACAAGGAAACAATGACAGAAATACTATAAATAGAAGATAAGGAGCTATGATAGCACACAATAAGAGAATTAACTCAGCCTGGGGGCTGGGGGACTTTTGGGAAGGAAGCCCTCTTCTGGAGAAAGTGACTAAGCTGAATCCTGAGAGGTTGGTCATTCTATATAGCTAGTAAATGACAGCGTCGGAGAACAGGCTGGGTGCTAATAAACTACATGCTACTGAGCTTGGATTTCATCAGAGAGCAATGAAGGGCCATTGAAACATTTTAACCAAAAGGGTGATGTGATTAGACTTGGGTTCTTTATAAGACTCTTCTTGCACTGTGGAGAATGAATCAGAAGTGGATGAAACTGGAAACAGGGAGGCTACTAGGACTAAAGTAGGCCAGATATGAGAGTTCAGAGCAAGGACAGAGAAGGTAGCCAACTTTGGGACCTACCAGGTGAAACTGATAAGTTTAACTTCTTACTAAACAAAACCATGCCTCAAAAAAAGAGGCAAATCATAACCTCTAAAATATGCATTTTCTCTAAAAGACTGGAAATGAGTATATATGAAAATTCTGTTCTGAGTGGTAGAAATAATGTTAGTCAAAGTTGTCTGAGGATTTAGAAGACTCGGTGGGGGGGGGGGGCTCCCTGGTGGCACAGAGTTTAAAGACACAGCTCTATCAAGCTATCCACAGCCACATGAGTTCGATTCCTGGCTAGGGAGCTGACCCACATGGAGCAGTAGACCTCTCCTGTCTCGCCTGCTGCTCCCCTTAGCAGTGTATCTCAGTAGAATCGCCTGTTCTGCTCTCCACTATGTCTGGTGAATCCTCTCACCCCTTGCACTTCTGGTCTACACCCCCGTTCTTGTATGTATAAATAAATAAATCTTTAAAAAAAGACTTTGGGGGAGAAGTGGGAGACCTGAGATTATGAGAGAAGCCTAAATTTGAATGTTATGTCAGAGCAGGCACACAGTAAGCTGGTTGAACAGCTTATGGGTCTGCCAGGCTGGGGCAAGGTGGTAATACTGGAGCCATGCAAAGGCAGTCTAGGGTAGGCTGCTTTATATCATGAACCTAGATGGAACGGAGTACTCAGGACAGTACCTTTCATGCATATTCCTGAGACGCAGTGACTGGGGGACCCAAAACTGAGGAATCTGTGTTGCCCGGCCCTTGGGTCCTAAGACTGCAGGTCTTTGAATAGCTTCGGCTTAGAGCTTTATTACCATTTTAGGAAATGATAATAGTAGACACTTTTGCACACTGGCCTGGTTTTATTTATAGCTCACATACTTTAAATAGATATATTTTAAGTTTTCCTTCCCTATAATAAGTCAATTTTGATTTCATATGTAAGCATGTGCCAGGCACTGTTGTATGCAGTTTCCATGTTTTAAGTGCAGAATCATTGAAAGCTTGACTTGGAAGGAGCATCAGCTACTGTGGTGGAAGGAGCTCTAGACCAGTGTCAGGAGAAATGAATACCTTGCTACTTATTAGCTGTGAGACCTTGACTGAGTCCTATGGGCCTCAGATTTCTTATCTGGAATGGTGGTAAGATAGATGGGTGATAATGAACAGGTTTTTTATATAAGTGCCACTAGCCAGATGAGGTGTCTGGGGCAGCATGTTGAGTGTCATCCTAAGCCAGTGTGGGAAAGTGCCACAGTCCATTAGCAACATCTGCCACCATGGACATGGGAGCTGTGGGCATGTCACCTAGTTGCCATCTTTGATTAAAACATCTCCAAAGTCCCTTCTGCTCAAATTATTTGAATTTATGATGACAGAACAACTGTAAAAAAATTGGTTTAGGAATCTCGAATACCTCATTTCTGTGATTGAGTACATTGCTTTTGAAAAGTAATTTTAAACTCAAGTCTTAGTTTATACATCTACAAATAAGGACAAATATATTTTAGCTGCCTAGTCATGTTAAAGATTAAATACATATATAAAACATCTAAAAAAACAAAAATAAAATCTCTTTATGTGCTGGTATTGAAATTGAATATTGGACCACTTTTAACTAATATGGAAGTGTCAGGTATCTTGAAGGAAAATATTTCCACTTATCAAATGCTGTGTTCTTTCAAAGGAAGTGAACATCATGCTCGAGGTGTCCACTTTCACACACACACACACACAAATTTGGAGGGACCTCTTTTTCCTATAGCGATGATAAGCATATTTGCATGATTTCATCAAAGCAAAATTTCTCTTGATGAGCTAACTTTAAAATGTTCAGAGCAGGACAGACACATCAACAGGGACATATATTTCCAGACATTTGAATTTGTGGACAGAGATTCTGAGTTAAATGCATTGATTACATGTATCAGTAGACAGAGTGCAATTTAAATGTAACTCCCACATTGAAAAACTCACTAATTTTATTTTTGAGGAACTTTCGAATAAGTGAGTAAATAAAGGAAAAAAGAGAACAATACTTAAAAAATGAATACCTTAGTTATTGGAAACCAATGTTACCTCAATAAAAAAAATTCAATAAAAAACAACCAACTGAAAAAACAAATTGGTTTTATTATACAGGATAAGGTTCACAAAACCCAAATAAGCCCTAGACATCTGACTATAGATGTGAAGCTACCAGAGGGAAATGTAGGGGAGGAGTAAGGGGAGGTCCAGTGAACTATGTAAGAGGATTTTGGGCGTTTTGGTGGTGGGCCTGGTGTTATAATACACAGCTGGAGAGCTGTGAACCTATACCCCTAATGTATACACAATGCTGTTACCTCAGTTAAAAACAACATGTTAAAAAGGGTGATTTTCAATATCTTTAAAAGAAAATTTCTACTTAATAAATACAATCAAGTGATATGTTAATAAGAAATTTCCTGAAGATGTCAGTTCTCAGCTGTGCTTTGAACTAAAACTTTCTAACGTGATAAAATAACTAAGAAATATCTTTCTACTATGTGTATGTTTATATGATCACAAGAATGTATTAAAAGTTTTAGAATATCAACTGTGACATGCTCATAATTTATCTTGTGTTAGTTCTTGAGCTAGAATATGTAATTTCAACACATTTTCCATTGGAGTAATCTCATTTTCAAACTGAGTCATCTTTTGTTACTTGCTTAAAACTATCTTGTGAGTCAATACCCTTATTTGTTCAACGCACTTACAGTTAAAGTGTTTAACTATAAAACTTGTTAGATGTCGCCACATAGTTTGAGTAGCAAGAGCATCCATCACAGGTCAGGACTAGTGGTGGTGGTGAGGAGGTGATGGTAGCCACACCCCGCCTCTAGTGCTACTTGGCTGGATCATCTCCAGAGTTAACAAAAGGCAAGCATTAGCCTTAGTTAGAAAAAAACTTGAGAAAGAGAGCTATAGTTAAGTGTAAAACTCAAAAATATAAGCTTAAATGCATCTTTTGACAGACCTGGTACAGCTACTGCCTGTTGCCAAGAATTCCACTACAGATGCGAGAAAAAAAAGTCTTGAATTTGTCAGTTTCTGTCTATCTGCTCGTGGCAGCCAAGATTGGGAACACAGGAGGTGGGAAAATGTGTGATTACATACAAATATACATACACATACATACATATAAATGCTTAAAAGTAAATTTTGTCTACCCAAATTCAGCTAGATACTGGGTATTATTTTGTGGCCATCTTGACTCAAAATCTAGACTCTCAAAGATACAGTAAAACAAACAGGGCCTCCCTGGTGGCGCAATGGGTTAAGTCTCTGCCTATGAAGCTATCACAGCCACTGCAGCATGAGTTCGATCCCTGGCCAGGGAGCTTCCCACATGGCCCAGCAGACCTCTCCTGTCTCGCTCGCTGCTCCCCTCAGCAGTGTACTTCAGTCGATCTGCCTGTTCTGCTCCCCACTTTGTCTCTGGCAAATACTCTCACCACTCCACACCTATGGCCTACACCCCAGGTCTTGTATGCATAAATAAATAAATCTTTAAAAACAAACAAGCACACCTGCTGATTCACTGGATGTTGGTTTACTTTTCTTTTTTGCTACAGGTAGCGGTTGGTATGGTCTTTGTTCCACAGGTTCCTCACCCTGGATAGCTGTTAGATCATGCATACTGAAACTCCGTAAACGTTCAGTAATTGCTCCTTGGCTCTAGTTAAAAGTGATAGATCCAAGAAAAAAAATAGATTTTAAGATATTTAATATGCTTATATTTACCTGTTCCCAAGCATTTATCATGAAACCTGTTCATTTTAAAATGAAACTTTTAGTAAAGTTGAGAGAACTATACAGTGGATTCCCCTATATCATTTTCATTTTGGTATATTTGCTTTATCATACGTCTACTCTCTATCCATGCATCAGTTCATTTTCTAATGTGTTTCAAAGCTGTAGACATTAGAACATTTCACTCCAAACATTTCAGCTTTACTTTTTCACTTTAAAATATAAAAATCTCTATTGATAAGATCACCCTCTGAGTAAACAGTATTCATAATTTTGCTTTCTCTGAAATCAGCATTTTGGGATTGAAGTTTACGATTTATTGTTTTAAAAGTAAGAGACACTTTTAAAGCTAAGCTAAGTCAGGAGTGGTAATGTATTTCAGAACAATGAAAAAAAAAAATACCAAGATCCAAAGAATTCTGGATATGAAATGATCCTCAGTTAATGAATTCACTATCTGGCAAGGCATATTACTATTATTACTACTACATAATTTAACATGGTAGACACGACACAAGTGGGCATTTAAATTTAACTGAACTTAAATAAACTTAAAATTTCATCTCTTCAACTGCACTAGCTACATTTCAAAGGTTCAACAGACATTTGTGGTTAGCAGCTATTACATAAAATAGTACAATAAAAAGCATTTCCATCACAGCAGAAAGTTCAATGATATCCATCACGTACAGCTCTGAAAGGTACATTTCTTCACTTTTGACATAATTACATTTCCTCTCAAAGTCTAAAGCTTTGTAAAAAGATAATTTCTAAACTTACTTAGAAAATTTGCATAGCATATAGATGACTCATTTCTTATTTATAGCTGAATTAAAAATATTCTTCTAAAGGTTTCTCATACTTAATTTCTCCTCACACATGTGAATTTGATTGCCTTTAGTTACATTACTATAGAAACTTATCCATAATGGTTCATTTCTCAATTTCAAGACCAAGGCACCTACAAACATTCAAATGTTACTGCTAACATGAATTTTACTTTGAAGAGAAAGGTGTAGTTTCACAAGTCTTAAAATTTTTTTAATTGGAATAACATTGCATTATAACAGTATTTAAGTTTCAGGTGTGCATTGCTGAAAATCAACATGTGTATATACTACACTAAGGTCATCACTAAAAGTCCAAATCTGTCCTTTACCATATGATTATCACCTTTGTCCTGATTTACCTGTCCTCATTTCCCCTTCCCTTCTGGTAACCACTAATTAGTCTTATCGCCCAAATGTTTAAATTTGTTTTATTCAGCTCATTTGTTTTTTCTGTATACCACATGAGTGACATCACAGTGTAGGTCTTCCTCCATCTGACTTATTCTACTAAGTCTAATATTCTGTGGGTCCACTCATGGTCCAAAAGGCAGAATTTCATCTTTTTATTATGGCTGAGTAGTAGCCTTCGATTGTGTATACACACCATATCTTTATTCAGTTACCTATGGATGGGCAGTTAGGTGACTTCTAGTTCTTGACTATTGTAAATAATGCAGCAATAAACACTGGTGTGCATACATATATTTGAATTAGCATTTTGTATTTCTGAGTAAATGCCAAGAAAGGGGATAGATGGATCATATTAACTTCATTTTTTTTTTTTTTTTTTAGGAATCTACATAGTGCTTTCTTTCCATAATGGCTGCACCAATTTACATTCCGACCAAGAGTATATAAGTTATCTGCTCTCCACATCCTCACCAACGCTTGTTTTGTATTTTGGATAACAGCCATTCTCACAGGTGTGAGGTGATAGCTCATTATGGTTTTGGTCTGCATTTCCCTAATGATAAGTGATCATGAGCACTTTTTCATGTGCTTGTGGGCATCTGTATGTCTTCTATGGAGAAGTGTCCATTCAGATTCTCTGCCCATTTCTTAACTAGTTTTTACTAAGCAGATTTTCTATATTCCATTGTAAATTCTTGGCTCCTTTGTTGTAAATTAGTTGTCCTTGCATGTGGTTTTATTTCTGGGTTCTTAAGTCAGTTCCACTGATCTGTGTGTCTGCTTCCATACCAATGCCAAACGATCTTAATTATTACTACTTTGTAGTACTGTTTGAAGTTGGAGAGCGTGATACCTCCATTTTTTATTCTTTTTTCTCAAAAGTGTTTTTACTACTCTGGGTCTTTTGTGATTCCAAATTAATTGCATGATTTTTTGTTCTATTTCTGTGAATAATGACATTGGGATTTTCATAGGGATTGCACTGATGATTCATGCGTCTTGATTCAGCTACTCCTGAGCTGCTCATAGCATAGCAAAATAAAACACTATTTCTAATCCCCACTTTAGCTTTGCTTTACTATCATATGTTTTGAATTGTGAAAAATAAAAATAACTGGATTGCACACATTTGTAAACATTCTTGGCATGCTTTAATTCATTATACTTTCTTCCTCCTTATCAGGTACCACTTACTTATTAAACAGATGGATGATGAAAGACTTCAGAGAAATACTAAAAGCAAGTGACCAGTGCTCATCTGAAACAGATGTCTTGTTTTCTCAGAATTGTCATTTTCTTTAGCGCATTTTTGTATTCCTGTGGCCTTTCAGCAATTCTTGACGTTTAACCTACTGCCAAACAAATGATTCTACCTGACTCAAGTGCAATTTCTGAGGTCTGAGTTAATTCCCCAACCTCCCACTAAAGAAAGTCCACCTCAGAATGCAAATGATTCAAAATGACATTGAGTCAGTTTCAGTTAATATCATCCACAAACTTTGGTATCTTTAACAAGTACAATCAACTACTTACATAGGTCATACCTCACAAATGAATTCACACATTTGTATTAATGCTATTGTTGTATCGTGTATATTTTGCCCCAGAAGATATTAAGAAACTGCAAGAGGAGAAGAAATCTTAGGTTTTTTCTATTCTCCTAGTACACCTGGCATGATGCTATTAATTGGATCTGTAATAAGTACTCTTTTTATGCCTTTTCTTTTTCCTATATCTTGGCCACTAGGAACTTCTTCATAGATGGCAGCACAGTTTAAAGTAAATCCTGAAGTTGATATGCAAAGGTTTGGCACCAAACTATAGACATGGCCATGGGTCTCTATATGGGTAAATAATACCATCCATCAAGGATTTGCTCCAGGTTTAGATTAAATGTAGGTAAGGCCAATCAACCCTAAGGTATGTGGGTGATGAATTTATAGCTGATTTATAGCCTAAAGTTACATATATTATCAATGCCCTCAAGGCTTCGAGAAAAACTAGGCACTGTAGGGAAAAGCAAAAAGGGCTTGTGTACCTTCACTGATGATCCCCAATATCTAAGCAGTCATTATCACCTTAAGAATCAAATTTCCTACAATATATTTTCTTTTGGGCCAGAATAGAACTAATACTGGAAGAGAAAATTAATGCAGTATTTTGAATTTCAAAATTTAAATTATAAGTAAGTATCTAAAGTGATCACTTTAAAATGTAATTACAAAATAATCACATCTAAAACTGATCTATTTCCTACAATTTTTATATCTCTAGCACAAGAAGTTCATTAATAAAGGAATTATGTCTGTAATCAAATGTTAAATGGAACTATCTCCTTGCTATCACAGAACTCGATACTCTATGCATAATATAGCTCTGCAAGCATGCAATATAGTTATAAGTAGACAGGGAAAGATATAAAATTGAAAACAATATAATGTTGATTAGGCAGATGGGATGGGTGATTTCTTGTTTTCTAACAATTTCTTTAATATAAAATTAAGTCACAGATAATATAGTGATATTTTAATTGTCATGTGGTGCTCTGTAAGAACTTCTGATCCTTTTTCTGCTCATTTTTCATATATCTGATTCCTTACTCCCAGTATTAAAAACAAACAAACAAAATTCTACTTTGACCCCTCAAATAGGGCATTTATAAACACTGTCAAAAATGAAGCTAAGAGATATTGAAGTTTTGTTTGAAACAATAATGTTCTATTTATTTGTGTTCCACTATTTGGTTTATACAATATTAAGACAGGTATAAGAAAAATGAAGAAAGGTCTGTGTGAAGAGGAAAGCACTGTGGAAATGGCCTTCTTAGTCAATAAGGAGGAAGGGAGTTACACCCACAAGATAATTCGATAGTCCAACTTATTAGACCCTATTCTCCACAGAACAAATGCACATCTTGGTATATGCACTATATTTGTTAAATTTGATCCTGAAAACAACAGAGAAAGTAACAGGAGGATTATGATGAGAATATAAAAATCAGTGTAATTAAGAAGTGTCTCATAGAATATTTTACATTAAAACTGGTCATCATTAATAAAACTGTTCCCAAACCCTTCCAATGGCTCAACATTCTCAGGGTTTGAACTTGGATGAGCCCAGGATACAGTTAAGAAACTGAGAACAGTTTGGGACTGACTGGGTTAGGTGGCTGAGCTCAGATCTAACACATTCAAATTCTGGGAAGGATTTTCAGCTGAGCTGGTCTCACACAGAGCTCATTTACATACAAGGGCATTAGGACATTTGAATGTCTACTCAAGTATGGAGGTAAATCATAGGCATCTGTAAAAAGGGACCTTATATGTATGACTTACTCTAGCCTCCTTATAATCAAATGAATCTTTGTTTAAATTCTCCATTTCAATTTAAACATTACATTAAAATTATTATATTCTGTGTTAAGGGAAATTTGTTGTGTTTATCAGTATCTTTGCATAAAAACTTCAATTTGTTCTCTTCATAGTTTTTATTAAGTATTTAAAAACATGGGTCTCTCAGCCAGCGCAAGCACTATGAAGCTATTGTAGTCACTGCAACACAAATTCAATTCCCAGCCAGGGAGCTTCCCGCATGGAGCAGAGGACCTTTCCTGTCTTGCCCACTGTTCCCCTCAGCAGTGTATTTCAGTCAATGTGCTTGTTCTGCTCCTTACCTCTCTCTCTGGTGAATCCTCTCATCCCCTCGACCCCCACACCTCTGGCCTGTAATCCAGTTCTTGTATGCATAAATAAACAAATCTTTTTTAAAAAAAGAATTTAAAAACATAATGAGCAATACTTTATAATCTTACAAGCATTCAATCTGTAATTGAATAATTCTTACTATATGGTTCAATAACGAGTAGCCATTAAGCTCTATTTTTTGTTGACCCTTCACGTATTACATTATAATTGCAGATAAGGTTACTTCCCAGCTTTTAGGGAAACCTCTTTTCCCTATGGACATTCAACAATTAATCTGTTCAAGTCTAGTCTAGAACTGACTTCCCTTTTTTATGATTTATTTTTATTTTTTTGCGTAGAAGAACTGGGGTGGAGGCCAGAAGTGCAGGGGATATGAGGATTCACCAGAGACAGAGTGGGGAGCAGAACAGGCAGATTTACTGAAATACACTGCTGAGGGGAGCAGTGGGTGAGACAGGAGAGGTCTGCTGCACCATATGTGGGTTAGGTCCCTGGCTGGGGGTTGAGTTTAGGTCATAACAGTGGTAGCTTAAAAATGCTGAGATTTAACCCCTATACCACCAGGGAGGCCCCAAGAACTGATTTCATTTACATTAAATGAATAATATAGTTTAGTAGTTTTAAGGTTAAAGTAGTAATATTTATCAAAGAACATCTGTAAAACACAAAAATAAAAATTATTTGCTAACCCAAACTACTACACATATTTACATATCCTTTTAGCTTTAGTTAACTTCTCATACTTTTAGAGTAGGGCTTCTCAACCCCTGCACTATTGTTATTTAGAACTGGATAATTTTTATTGTGGGGAAGCTGTTCTATACATCATAGGATATTTTGTTTTTCTTCAGCTAAGATAGCAGAAGGGATGATTTACTGTATGCGTGTTACATTCAGCCAACTGAGAACAGAACTAGTCCAGAATGTCACAGGTCCAGGGCAAAGGGCCAAAAGGGACTGGTTTTGGTATGAGCAAGGTGGGTTTCTTAAAGGTATTCGCAGCGATCAGATGGTGACGGATGTTCTAGATTCAATGAGACAAATTTCTAGACAGTAGCAAGCAGTCCAACAATTTGTACCAGCGTCCCTGGCCTCCGGCTTTCCTTATTTCTGTTTCTGTGGCTTCCACGGGTGTTACTAGTTTACTTGGACCTCTGCCTCATCTTTCTTCTTTTGCGCTTCAGCCTGTGCATTTGCTTCTTCCTCCACTTGGCTCTCCTGGCAAGAAGGCTTCGATGAAGACGCTGCTAAGGCCGAGAGTATATCATAGGATATTAAGCAGCACCCCCGGTTTCTACCCCTTAGATGCCAGCAGCACATATCTCCCTCAGTTGTGACAATCCAAAATGTCTCCAGACATTGCCAATTTCCCTTGGTGGAAGGCATTGGGGACAAAGATGCCCCTCAGTTGAGAACCATCATTTTTGAGATATAAGGGGTTTTACAAGCCAGGTTTTACCCCTTCATTGTACGGGCAAGAAAATTTATACTTAAAAGAGATCAATGCAGATTTGCCCAAAAGGTCATGATTAATTAGTGGAGAATCAAGGCTAAAAAAATGCAGATAATTTGAATGCTATAGAATTCAATGTTAATTTTAACATCCTGCTTCTTGTAAGGAAAATAGTGTGATTCTTATTTTCCATTGTCTGGAAAAATGATCTCCTTTTTGAATGGATGAGCAGCTGAATACCCTCAAATCCTTTCACAAACAGAGTCAGATATCAGGCCTCTTTACCTGATCATAATTACTTAAAGTCAATTAGATTTCAGCATTTTTACTTGTAAGGCTCTAATTTCTGTGATAATTGCTTTTTAAAAAACAATATTTGCTAAAGAATTTACCATGAAAAGGCTGCCTGGGAAAATTCGATGAGAAGGTTGATATGACAAACAGTACTTTTCTTCAACTGTCCTCCACTTGGCAATTGTCTTGCTCATCTATACAAAAGTTACCTACATTTCTCAAGTGAAAAGCTATGAACATCCTCAGCAAAATCCTTGAAGGTCCTTCATATGTTTATGCTTTGCTCAGCCAAAATAAACTCGTACACTGACCTTGTGAACAGATGCCTGGTAATGAGGTCACAGAGCTGAGTAACATTTTCAGAAAATTGCTTTATGGTGTAATAAATGTTGTGATTAGATTCCTATTTTCATCTCTAACATGCTCAGGTGGTTCAACCAGGGAAACCTAGTCAGGGGTATTACAGATCTTTAAAGGTCACATGAGTCCTGCCATTTTTAGCTTAAAAGATATTTTTAACAAACTATATATCATAGAAATTTAAAATAATTCTCACGTCCTACTAATGGCTTTCTGGCAGTTTCTCCTTAAACTTGACCTATTTTCTTATTTCAGTTTTCAGTTTATTCTTCTGTATGGAAATGTCCGGTTCGGTGATTCTTCCATCACAGTGTCTTACTTTGACATCTCCAGAGATGGAACTTATTTTAACTACTTGAAATAAAGCACAGGACAACTTGAAGCAAACAGTGTTAACATTATGCTATGCTCAGTATATTTAATGATTATTTCTAGTGAATAAAATCCAGGATGACCGAAGCCAACATTTCTGTGCTCATGCTGAGAATAGTGAGGGAAACTTCATATCCAATGATCTTGTTAACAAAAGGCTCACAACATCACAAACAAGAAAGGAAAGCTCCAAAATAAATTAAAATTACAGGATATGTGTGTGTTTGTTTTGCAGTGGTTAAGTTAGATAATATTTGTGTTCTTTGTTTCCTGCCTTTGAAGTGGGACGGTGGTTTTAAATTGCTAAATAAATAAATAAAAACAGTGAATCACAAAAAAGAAAACCAGGGAAAAAGAGGTATAGGATTACTTTTATAGTCTTTCAACAGAAAAAAACACTTCTGTTAGATGATCCTTATTTTAATATGGAGGACAAGGGGGAGGTTCTTAGCAATGAAAGATGAGACAAAACTTTCAGTTGGTGAATACAGACATTCACAGCCTGTGAGGGTACAGACTACTGTTTATTGTTACATCTCGGCACCAACAATATAGTAGGCATTAAATACCTAGATGTTAAACAAAAAAGTAGGTGTAAAATATTGAGGGCAGCAAACTATAAAATAAAATAAATGAGTTTGGAATGAAATAAAATTTTATAGTGGGGATTTCTGATTCTCCACGTAGAGAGTTTGGAAGCAGTTTGTTTGGAACATAGGGAAAATAAAATGAATATGCCTTGAAATTGTGATAATACATAGGAAGGTATCTCATAGAGCATAACTGTAAACTCTTTTTAAGTGTTAAAGTGAGAAGGAAACATGGCATTTGTATGCTTCTGTTTCTTATATCAATGTTCTAGAATGTCTATATTTTCTAAATAGTATTTCAAGTTGAAATATAATTTTAGGTTTTGCCATAGAATCATGGTGAATGATGTTTTCAAATACGGAAAATTCAGAAAGCAGCTTCCTTGGAAAGAAATACAGCAAAAGTTAAATAATGCTAAATTTTGCAACAAATAAAAGGAAAACACCTTTGGTCTCCTTTTTCTCCATCCCCCAACATGCAATCACCTCAAATCCTCTGCTTTCCTAAATGGCAGATGAGGATTTTAGTTCTCTTCCACTTCCTTTTTTCCTTTCTCCATCCTCCCAACAGAGCAAAATCACAGTTGTTCAATTAAGTCTGTGTTCTATTGACCATGATATAAATGCTGTTCACTGCTGAGCCAAGTCATGCTCCATTATTACACTTCCTTTTTTTTTTTAAATATTTATTTTTACATACAAGCTGGGGTATAGGCCAGAGGCGTGGGGCGGCAAGAGGGTTCACCAGAGACAGAGCGGGAAGCAGAACAGGCAGATCAGAAATACACTGCTGAGGGGAGCAGCGGGCGAGGAAAGAGAGGTCTGCCGCACCATATGGGATCCTCCCCGGCTGGCTGTCGAACTTGCATCGTGCGCTGCCGCTGCGGACAGCTCCACAGCGCAGCGCTCAATCGCTGCGCCACCAGGGAGGCCCTACACTTCCTTTCTTATATAACTTTTGGTTTTCTTCCAGAGTTAACAATTATCCCTTTTAAAAAAAAAAAATCATTTGCTCAGTGGTCCTATATTCTCCCTTTTCACTTCATGCTGCTCAGGGCTGGCCTGCAGCTGTACTGCAGATGTGCCGTCTGCAATCCCTGTCTGGTCACAGCACATGCTGGTCAATTTAAGGAGTATCCCAGTACATCATCCCAGTACAGGATTAAACCCATTACATATTGTCTCCATACTTTTCCTGGAGACACCGCTCCTGGCACCTTTCCAATCCCATCCAATTTTGGCAGGTAGTACTCTGTACTTGCTGTGTCGTATTCCTCCTCAGAGTTCCTGTCACCTCTCTTCTGTATTGGATATCTTGCGTCCCAAATCCTGTGGGTCTTTTTTTTAAATGATTTTTCCTCAGCCCTGGCAGAACATATCTACACTGACAAAGGATATATAGAAGGTAAATTCTGTGACTCTGCATACCCAAAATGTTATTCTAAGCTCACACATGACTGACTGAAAGAGCAATTGTTATAAAATTTGAAGGTAAAATTTATGGTATCACGGATGGTAGTATTTTACTGTCTTTAAGCTTCCACTGTCACTATTAAGAAGTTTAAATTTAATGCTGTTCTGATACTTGATCACTTGAATGTGACACTTTCTATATTTGAAATCTATAGGAAGTCTATCCTTATCTCTGGTGTTTTGGAATATTCAATGACCTTGCTAAGAGTATCTTTTCTTCATTCATTGTGCTGGGTATTTTGTGGGCCTTTCAATCTGGAGATTCATGTCCTTCAATTCTGACAAATATTATTTTCTTTGAAATTTTATTCAAAAATTATACACATTCTTTCTTGGTAGAATTCCTAGTTGTTGGATTTTGGATCTCCTGGGTAATCATTTTTAGTAAATATGGAAATCAGTAATGCAGTTTCATTAAACAAGAAATAGAAAGCAAATGGATTTCTTGTAAAATGGAAAATAATACTTAAGGAAGCTGAAAATCTTGCCATCTTAGTATTTATTTATATCTTTACTAATTATGGAAATAACCTTTAATAGTGATCACAGGCAAACTATACTAAAGTGCTAATAATAATCATTAATAATACGGTTCTTTTATGCATACAGTGTTATAGTTATTAAGTGTCCACTTAATCTTCAATGCAACACTTTTACTATACAATTTGAATTTTTTCCTTATGGATCATATTAATTGTGATCAATAGGGTGATATTTTAGCCAAAGATTACTATGAAAAATAAAGGTCATTTTGGGAATTTCATTTGAACTTTTATATTCCTTTATCATTGCTGTTCAATAAGCTGAGATTTCCCCTTGAACTGAGACAGAGAGACATTCACGTTTACTGGGTTTCTACCATACTTTGGCAAGCAATGTGTTTTTATATATGCGCAGACAGATAGGCCTATTATCCCCACTTTATACAGAAAGCAACTAAGGAATACAGACATTAAGTAAATTGCTGACGGTTATTTAGAAAGTCACACTCAGGGCCTCCCTGGTGGTGCAGCGGTTAAGCGCTGCACTGTGGAGCTGTCGGCAGTGGGACACAAGTTCAATGCCCAGCCAGGGAGATTCCCACAAGGTGCGGCAGACCTCTTCTGCCTCACTCACTGCTCCCCTCAGCAGTGTATTGCCATATATCTCCCTGTTCTGCCCCCCACTCTGTCTCTGGTGAACCCTCTTGCTGCCCTGCGCCTCTATCTGTACTCCAGCTTGTATGCATAAATAAATAAATCTTAAAAAAAAAAGTCACATTCAACATTTTTGGGATCTAAAATCCTGTTTTCTTTCCATATACTATACACCAAAATCAATTATGCCATGGTATTTAAAATAAACCACACTAATTACTACATGCAAAGAAATCCAAAAACTATAATGCAAATGTTCCCAGAAGGCGTTCACTCAATAAGTTGGCTTGCAAAATACAACAAGACATTAGTAATTGGCTAAGTAAAATCTCAAGTTTTAAAAACAGAATTTTTTCATGCCTTACTTTGAATAATCAGTTACCTCAAATTGGTTGAAGTAGGGGTGCAGAAGTAAGCCAGAAGTCCTACCAGGATATTGAGAGACAGAGAGAGAGAGAGAGAGAGAGAGAGAGAGAGAGAGAGAGAGAGAGAGAGAGAGAGAAACACACCAAAGACAAAGAAAGAAAGAATGGTCATCTTACTACCAGTAATTTACTCAAATAATATTTATTATAAAGTAGGAAAATTATGATAAAATGACTCGTCCAAGTATATCTTATTTATTAACTAGTTTTCATTTTGTGGTCAATTAAGAGTTTCAAAATAATGAGTTATAGAAAATAAGTTAAAACATCTTTAAAACTATTTTCTGTTTCTTTCCATTATTATAAAAATGAACAAAGTAAAATCCTGCCAAAATTTAAAAATGTTTTGAACTAAAAAGTCACCCCACTTTGCCTGCTGACTTAACATGACATTGGATTAAAAAATGTAAATACAAAATTACCTTCACTGCTGCGGTGACAGCAGCAGTAGCAGCTAAGTTTAAACCTTGGCGCCCAAAGTTCACCATGGTCTCATAACCTCGTTCCTTTGCTTGTACAATATAATCATCAATCTCCTGGAAAAAAAAAAGACAAAATCCAGAGATATTAATTTATATAAAAATAATGTCAAGAAGCCAAATATTAAGATCTTCTCCTCATAATATAACAGTCTCACTAATTTTATAGCACAAAGCACGTAATGATGTGCATTTCTAACAAACGACTTATAGAAATAATTTGTATGTCTTACCCTTTCCTTTGAAGAAAGTAATGGATGAAGAAATTTTCTATATATTAAACTTGCTCCTTTGGTATAGGGAGAGAGCAGCCATATGACAAAGGCAATCTTAATCTCATAGTACAGGGGAAACCTAGCAAGAGAAAAATTGGAAAGAAACACTGGTGAAAATAAACTACGAGCAATGAATAAATCACAAGGATATATTTTTTTAAAGTTCAGTCATGAGTTTGAAACCATGAACTAATTTAGTTAACTAAGGAACAGTTAACAAAAGTGTGACTCACACCTTCTAGTACAAAGTTCTTCTCTTGAAGCAACCACAGTCAAGCTGCCAAACTGAATGTGGCAGCTCAGAGAGGGCACTAATAGCTTTGAGCACAGGCAAAAAGATGCACCCACCCTATCTGCAGAGTTCAAATGCTGTGGCAGTGCCTCACATACATCTGGTCATCAGGAATCAACTCCATACACCCCAAGTGCACAATGTCACCCCACCATAAATCTCCTCTTTTTCCAAATGCCCAGAAAACTCCCCTTCTGATCTCATTTGGCCAGAAATGCAGCACTTTGTAGACCTACATCACTCATTTGTAAAGTGACTGGAATGATCATGAGCTAAGTTTATGTGCCAGGTCTCTTTTCCATGAGACTTTGCAGTGATTTCCCTGTAGGCTGCCCCAGGCAGCCACTTGGGGTTTAACGACGTGACCTGCTTTAGTCAACAGAATGTGAGTGGTGATGTATGTCACATCACAAGCAGAAGTTTTTGATTAGCTCACCTATGCTTTAAACATTTTTCTTTTAAATATTTATTTATTTATTAATGCACACAAGCACTGGGGTGCAGGCCAGAGGCGTGGGGGGTGAGAGGATTCACCAGAGACAGAGTGGGGAGCAGGACAGGAGGAGTTGTTGTGCCATGTGGGAATCTCCCTGGCTGGGGATTGGGGATTGAACTCGTGCTGCAGTGGCTGCAGACAGCTTCATAGGCTGAGACTTGACCCCTTGCGCCACCAGGGAGATCGCCTATGCTTTAAACTTTTGCCTTCTGCCATAAGAACAGCTGCTTCTTCAACTTTGGCCCTCAAATGAGAAGACACTGAAAACTGAATAGAGCCCAGCAAAACTGTAGTTGACCATCTGTGCTCATGTAATGTGAACAAGAAATAAATGTATTTCAATCATTGTGCTTTTAGGGTTGTTTGTTGCCATAGCAAATATTAACTAATAACAGCACGGGGACCATAATCTTATGGTTCATGAAGTACTAAGATACATGATAACTGAACAAATTTGGGCCCTTCTGATGAGGACATGAAAGTGTGAAGAATGACTACCGTGTAGTGAACAAAAGGGTTTCTGCCACGGAGCAGTTACAGTGTGCTTTCATTACTCATGGTAAACTTCCTACTTTGCTCACTTTTTAACAATGTATATATGCTATATTTGCAATAAAAAGGAAAGTTTTTCAAGAGAGAACTTTAGAACTAAGAGACCTAGAATGGTGTGGAATCTGTGTTCTGCCACTTTAAAATATAGAAACAAATAAATAATACTCTAAAGCCCTGCACCAAAAACTTAACAGGTAAATAAATGAGCTTTGGGACAAAACAAGGAAGAGAAAGATGGAATCTGATATAGTGAAGTTCATGAATGAAGGTAAGTTGTTAAGAGCATTTAAGTCTGGTGACTTCTATTTTTTTCTAGTAATCCAAAGTGACCTAAATGTGCTATGAGAATAGAAAAGTTAGAAAGACAGTTTAAGGAGAATAGTAAATGTTGGAAGCAGAAAGATACAGGAAAAAAAGCAAGGTAAAGGGTTAAAAGCAAGTAAAAGGAATAGTGAAGTTCAAATTGATGCATATATGAGCAGTGATTGATTTTTTTGGGTTCATTTGTCAGTCTGGGTAAACAAAGATGAGCAACTGTTGGGTTAATTTAGGCTGAAGGCTTGTGCAGCAAGGAGGGGGGAAGATAGTAATAAGGTAGTAGTTTAAAGAACTTGAAAGAATGACTTCTCCAAGTAATGACAAGGTTTGGATGGAAATGCACTATTGAGATTCAGCAAAAGGAGATTCAAGGTGATCAATTAAGCTTTGCTTCTTGGTAAAATGTTAAATGCTTGAGGTTAAAAACATGCTTTAATTTTGCCTTGTGCTATCTGGGATAAAATAGTCCAGGAGCTGGTGCTGAGTGGGAGTGCATGCGGTTGTTGACGTCATCCAGTTTGAAAGTTTATAGATGAGAGTTTAAGGACGGGGAGGGAGTGTTAAAACCAGATCCTGTGGGCTTCAAAAGAGGAGTTGTTTCGGAAGTAATAAAGGAAAATAGTCTGAAATCATCAGTGGTGAAAAAAGAATAATGACAGCCAAATCTCTGTATTTTAAGATACTAGGAGGTATGTGGGAGGTGTGCAGGGAGTGGCACATGGAAAGAAGAATGAGCTGTCTCTTTTGGGGGCAGACTATAAGGACAGTAATATTCTTATGGAGAAACTAGGTGAAGAAAATGAGACGCTGGCTGGATAACTTGATCAAATTTACTTAGTTAATAGCAAGATCAGGGAGAGAACTCAGGATACCTGATGCTGAGTCTATAGTCTGGCCTTTTCTCAATACTAGAACTTACCAAGCAACTGTTTGATCTGCTATTGTTTCAATCACAGTATACAGAGCAAAAACGATCCAGTACATCATCCATCGAACCTGGAAAGAATAAGAACACTTATGAAAAAAATAGACTAAAATCACTAAAATCAACTCTGAATGATTGTATATATGAAATATATAATAATATCTACTTCTAGACATATAGAATGTTGCAAATGTTGAAGGTGATGGTTTAATTCTCAAAAGGTTCTATGCCTGAGTTCTTACATCACTGTATCAACAGTCTTAGAGTGTAAGACTCAAACAATAACAAATCTCTAGGCCTTATGCAATATAATGTAGAAATCTAAATGAAAGAATTGGGGAAAAAGAATACATTTTCCTTAACTGGAGGAAACTTTACTGTTACCGATGTGCTTTTTTACGAAAACTATTAGCTATACAATTATTAATGAGATATTATATATAATGATATAACATATGGCCACATTTAATATGTATTAGACTTTATTATTTTTTAAGATTTTATTTATTTATGCATACAAGAGCTGGGGTGTAGGCCAGAGGTGGGGGTGGTGATGAGAGGATTCACCAGAGACAGAGTGGGGAGCAGAACAGGCAGGTCTACTGAAGGCCCCTAATATGTACTAGCCTTTAAAATTTTGCATTCCTTCTTTATCAGGAATTTCACATACCAAAGAGCAATCCTGAACTTGTTATATCCATGATGCTAGTCACCTGGTTTGAAAGTTGAGGTTAGTATTTTCTTCTTACTCCCCTACATATAAACCTGGAGCGTCTCACATATTTTTTTCCTTCTTCTACTCCAATACCACAGTGGTAGTTGCAACAGACTGAACGTTTATGTTACTCTAAATGTTTATGTTGAACTCCTAACCCCAAATATGTATCAGGAGCCTTTAGAAGATGATCAGCTCACAAGGATTAATGTCCTAAAAGTACTATTTCTCCTTTCCCACCATGTGAGCACACAAAAGATGGTCATCTCTGAACCTGGAAGTGAGTCCTCCCCAGACATTGAATCTTCCCACACTTTGTTGTTGGGCTTCCAGTCTCTATAGCTACGAGAGGTAAGTTTCTCTTGTTTATAAATCACACAAATCAAGGTATTTTTGTTATAGCTGCCCAAATGTTTTAAGACAGTAGTTCAGGATATTTTTACCACCTGCCTAGGAAAGAGCATCAGAATAGATCCTTAGGGCTCTGATATCCTTTTTTACCAATCCCTGTTATTGAACACCACCATGTTAATTTTCTTAGAACTCATTCCCCCAAATTTATACCTTTCCACTGGAGTACAGACTCTGTTATCTCTCAAGTAGGTTGGATTTTTGCTCTTGTGTTCAATATTACAATGGCTAATACACAAAGTCACAACAATCACTGACTAGGGACTACCAAGCTCATCACATTTATTAATCCACTTACTTCCCACAACATTACAAGGTAGAGAACAAACATTTCCAGTGTAAATAAGGAAATGGTGACACAGAGAAGTAAAATGACTTGCTCAAGGTCATTTAATCAGAATTTGAATTCAGGATGCACAGCTTTGGAATTACTGCAATAACCAATTATATCACGGAGAATAAGAAAATGTGAAATGACAAAAAATTATGCCTTTGTAAGTAATTAGAAAACTGATCTAAATATTTAACTTTAAATACAGATGCTTGTTTGGGTATTCCCTAGACACAATAAAACTATAACTCAAGTAGTTTTTAAAAGTTTTCCCTTTACATGGACAAAAAAGTTAAAACTAGCCGTGAAAAACTTGAAGCAGTGTATTTTAAAATACAGAAAATACCAATTCATTCTGATTTACAGAGAATCCCAAAAGCTTAAAAAAGTTGCTGAAAGCGAATGATAGGGTTCATTACCTATATCTGAAACACCAGGTAATTGACTTAGAAGATTATAATCTCATGAAAGAAACAGAGAGATCAGATGCTCTTTTTCATTTTTTATTTTTCATGAATTCTCTTAAGTCCTTCACTGCTGTCAATTCCAAGCTTTCGTCCCAATATGGGGATTTTTTTCTGGGGGCTAAGATCCTATGTGTTGTCTCTGTTTCTTTCTTTTAAAAGCAACGTGATGCTCTCATATGAGTTCATTCACTTAATATTTTCAAATCTAAATACTAATTCAGTACTTTTACTGTTGCACTGTGTTTGGAAGGTTATCCTCCATAAAGAAACGAAGGAAAAAGACTGCAACAGACAATGCACTTTTTCTAGAGCTAGATGGGATCTCAGAAGTGATTAAGCTTTTTTGAATGTCTTTTTTAAAATATGTCTTTACTGAAAAAAAAAAATTCCTATAAAACTATGGCAAGAGAAAACGGCTCTGATGGTTCCTCCCATCCTACCCACAGTAGGACTCTTGAGGAGACTTCAAGAAACTCCAGTGCTCCATTGGGGCAGAGATTAAAAAAAAAACCAAGTATGATAAACTCTTATTGAGGGCCAAAGTAAATAAGTTTGGAAGGTCGCTGAGCTGGTGGGGGGATAGCTGAAGGAGGCGATCCACTTTGAAGCATGAATAAGGCAGCTTTTCAAACAAAGGATGTCATCAGTTCTCAAAGGAGTCTTTTCAGTTCTCCAGGATTTCCTGGTTCTCTCCCTCCCCACTACTCAGCACAGGGATTTCAGTGAACATGGTCTTTGTTTTTCCCAGGGAAGTGGATGCTTAAATTACATTGTCTCTCTCATAGAGAGCTTAGGAATTTTTCAGAAAAATAAGATTTAAGTGAAAACTATTTTTCATTATTTCACTATTTTATAACCTCCTTATGATTGTGATCTTCCACATGGGCAACTAGATAGTCCAGAAATTGTTTCAATTTACCTGTTAATAGTCAAGCAGAGGTGAAAAGGACTGTACAAATAGAAACTATACAATGACACTCCCTAAATGCCTAGTTCTCAATTGAATCAGAGATGCTACATGTACCATAGATTTCAAATGCACTCTTGCTTCAGAAAAATCAGGTAATTATTCAATTTTCAAGTGAAACTATCAAATTAGTTTAAAAATGCACAATAAATAAGTGCTTTAAAATGTATAAGTCTAGCTCTAAAAAATAAAGCATTTATTTAGAATTTGTTAGAATACCTAATAAAGTCAAACATAAAAAAGGAAAAAAAGAAGGTATTCCAAGCCTTTTTTGTTCAACAACAACATACTATCCAATCTTTAGGACATATCCCTTGGGCATTGACTATAATTTTATATAAGCAAAGCTACACATTTTCAATGAATAAATTCTTTGACAATCTGTTCTCTTAAACTTATAGATTTTTTTTTGTTCTCCTTATTAGAAATATGACCTTAAATATGATTGAATCCAGGCAATAACTAAACGAATTCAGTGAGTGTGTGTTCTTCATGGGAGCAACCACAAAGAATGTCAACCTTGAAAAGATATTGCTTTCTTTTTTCTGTTAATGGATTTAGTTGGGATTTTACACCACATGATTAGTCAGCAAAGCTTTTATTGAAACTACACCTCAGAACTGCTCAGTCTACTGTTTAAGGTTTTACCCAAAGGAAATAGAGAAATCAAGGTAAAAAAAAAAGAAAGAAAAGAACATGTCACAAATTAAAAATACATGAAGACAAAGTATTCTTTTTTGTTTGATAAAGTATTCTTTATAGAAACAAGGAAACATCAATAACAAAATACATCACTAAAATCCAAAGATCAGAAAACACTCATACTGATAATCTTATGAATATATTTAACCAAATATAATAGAAATAATTGCTATTAATGTGTTATATAAATAAAAACCAGTAACTTAGCTGGTGACTTTAATCAATTACAATCTACTTTTTTAACATACAGGAAAAAAAAGGTTACTGGCATCAACTCTGTTGATAAAACTTTATTTTTAAATATATAGTATCTTACAAACAGTACAAATGGGAACAAATAGTATTTTTTTCCCAGTTAAGAAACAATTGGTAATACAACAAACTGTTATTTAAATATCTTCAGGAGAACAATGAGTAATAAGAAAGCTGTACACAACTTTTTCTTAAGTCTCTTTGATCCCATGGAATTGAATTACCCAAGGTGATACTTACAAACACTAAGACGGATGTACATATACACACCCTACTTTTTTAAAGAAAAAATTAAATTTATTTTTGTGTGGAAGTACTGGGGTGTAGGCCAGAGATGCATGGGGTACAGTGTGAGAGGATTCACCAGAGACAGAGTAGGAAGCAGAATAGGCAGACTAACTGAATACACTGCTAAGGGGAGCAGCAGGTGAGACAGGAGAGGTCTGCTGCGCCATGTGGATTAGTTCCCTGGCCAGGGATTGAACTCAGGCCTTGGAGGTGATAGCACTGAGACTTAAGCCCAAGGCCACCAGAAAGGCCCCACATACCCTACTTTTAATCAATATTTCATATCAAACATCAAACATAATTTAGACAACTGTTAATAACTTAAGCAGCATCATTACACATAACATTCATTGATATAACTGTAGCCAGCCCTATTTACTTCATGTCATGTGAGTAGAAACAATATTATAACATTTTCTATTGCAAAGGATTTAACATTTTACTGGAAGAAAAATGAGTAAATAACTGATTAAAAATGTTGTGCTGGGCCTCCCTGGTGGTGCAATGGGTTAAGAAATGGCATTATGAAGCTATCCACAGCCACTGCAGCAAGACTTCAATATCCGGCCAGGGAGCTTCCCACATGGTGCAGCAGACCTTTCCTGCCTCGCCCACTGCTCCCCTCAGCAGTGTGTTTCAGTTCATCTGCCTGTTCTGCTCCTCACTCTGTCTCTAACTCTCTCACCCCACCCCATACCACTGGCCTACACCCCAGCTTGTACGCATAAATAAATAAAATCTTTAAAAAAAAATGTTGTGCTGTTTTTTTCCTACAGTAAATACCCTAACTCCTAGTATGAATCAAGATCACAAGAATGTGAGGAGAGTTTACCAAAGAGATTATTTATAAAGCTGTGGACAAGGCTCAGGAAAACCAGTAAAGAATTATAGTATACACTTGAGGTTGCAACATCAGGAACTGGTATTACTAGGTGCAAAGGAGAGGAAAAGGTTTCCTGGAATCTGGAGTAGGTAACTGGAAGTGAAAGGTGTAACCTCAGGTGGATAATACTGGCCAAATGATGGTAGTAGGAGGGAAGGGGGGCAGAGAACATACTGTAGCTTCATGCTCCTCTCGAGTTACGGTTTCCTGTAAAAGCTTCTCAAGGGTCAAATCCAAATAGAAGCCAGCGATTATGCAGTCTATAAGAATCAGCCTCTTGGCCATAGGCAAGACAGAGAAATACAAAGAATGGAGGGAAAATTTCATTTGAGGGGCAAATGCCCCAACACTAATCAGCCTGTCAGTTCTTTGAAACATATACAGGATCAAAACCATTTCCCATCACTTCCACAGATACCTCCCCAGCCCAAATATACATCATCTCCTGTGTGGATTATTCCAGTAGTATCCTTATTGGTCACTCTGCCTTGTCTGCTATTTTTCCTCCTTTCCACTTCTGCTCCAGCTACACTTGCACTTTTAATGTCCCTTGTGTGTGTTGATAAGTTCCTGCTGAGGATATGTTGTTCCTTGCCTGAAATGCACTTCCCCAAGTTATCCATTTGATTGCTTTCTCACTTGCTTCTGGTCTCTGTGCAGAGGTTTTCCCCAACAGTCTTGTTAAAAACATTAATTTCTTAAAAAAAAAAGATTTATTTTTATTTATTTATGCATACAAGAACTGGGGTGTAGGCCAGAGCTGCAGGGGTGGGGTGGTGAGAGGATTAACCAGAGACAGAGTGGGGAGCAGAACAGGCGGATCTACTGAAATACACTGCTGAGGGGGAAGCAGCAGGTGAGACAGGAGAGGTCTGCTGTGCCATGTTAGCTCCCTGGCTGGGGATTGAAATGCTGTAGTGGCTGGCATAGCTTGATAGCACCGAGACTTTAATCCCTGCACCACCAGGAAGACCCAAAACATTTAATTTCATTTATCCTGTTTTTTTTTTAATTTTGCACATATCACATTTGATACTCTAACAAATATTTCATGTTGCCCTCCTCCCCTGCTCTTCCCTACTATAATGTAAACTCCATAAGACAAAGATCCATTTTATTCACTTCTTAGCCCTCCTCCCCTTCCCCACCAGCCTGGCACAGAAGGGGCTCATCAAATATGTTAATGAATTGTTGAATGGACATGGGGCTGTACATAGCTTTTTGTAAGGACTGCGAAAGGCTAGACAGTAGTCAGGAGGTAAAGATATAAACTACTCTCCTAAGAGAGCTGGTTTTAAAATGAAAAAAGATGGGTGGGAAATAAAAGGCAAAAAAAAGGGGGGGGCTCCCTGGTGGCGCAAGAGGTTAAGACTCAGCCTATGAAGCTATCCTCAGCCACTGCAGCATGAGTTCAATCCCCAGGAGGGAGATTCCCACATTGAGCAGCAGACCTCTCCTGTCTTGCCCACTGCTCCCCTCAGCAGTGTATTTCAGTCAATATGCCTGTTCTGTGCCCCCCACTCTGTCTCTGGTGAATCCCCCCAAACCTCTGGCCTACACCCCAGCTCTTGTACGCAAAAATAAATAAATCTTTAAAAAAAATGGCAAAATGAAAGCATGTTTACATCCTCAAGGATTGAACCTTTTACCAGGAAGATAATGAAATTCCTAACATATGAAAGCAAGAATACTTGATGAAATAAGATCCCAGAGGGGACAGACAAGAATAAGATTAGAGAGACTGGGCTCAAGAGAGAAGCAGGGATGCATCTTCCTCTGGGATAGAAGGAAAGGAAGCAAAGAAGATCAGTGTTGGTTGGCCACTGAGGACCGTTAGCTTCATTCTGCAGAAGGAGGGCAAGTCATTTTTTTTTTCAGGCTGGGAATGGGAGGGAAAGAGGGAGGATTTGAGAAGAGCAGTAAAGGTTTAGAAAAGTTGTTTATGTGAATGGGAAAGGGAGCTGCCTAGGGTAGATATGGAATAGATTATGTGACCAGTGATGCCCTCAGCTGCTGTGGGTGTTAGAGCCATGGGAGACAATGAAAGGTCTAGGACAGCGAAGCAAGTGGAGAGAGTTGCAGCTTGCTGTCCACAAAAGGCACAAAAGATTGTGGCAGGCAAGCGACCCAGCCAGGGCCAGGGCCTGGGCCTCCCTGCCATGCTCTGCAGTTAAGCGGGGCCAAGTGTTCAGTTCTCACCAACAGAATCTGCGCTGGGGCTTTGAGGAGTACATCTCCACACGTTCTTCTCTTCCTGTTGGCTGGCAGGGTGGGGAACAGAGCGATGATGAAAACTATGTGTCAGTGATGGGCAGAGCCCCAGTTCTTCAACAACTGCATGAGGACAGTTCTCTGCTGAAATGAATACTAACCTGGACTGCTATGTGAGAGAGAAATACGTTCTGTATTTCATCAGCCATTACATTTTTGTTATCGATTATAATTAGAGCCCCTTAGCCAACCCTAATTTGAAAGATTATACTCAAGGAGGGAAGCAAGGTGATATAGCACTAGCAGTTGCAGAATGAGGTGGGCTTCGGTTCCCTGTGTTATTGGCTGCTGTCTGTGGCTTGGCGAGTACCTGGTTGGTCGTGTGCTACCAGCATAATGATGTGGAATTGGAGAAGAGGACTACCATCTTAAACTCTGGTGGCACAACGGGTTAAGCGCAGCGCTGCAGAGCTGTCGGTGGTTGTCCAACAGGGGAGATTCCCACATGGCGCAGCAGACCTCTCCTGCCTTGCCTGCTGCTCCCCTCAGCAGTGTATTTTGGTCCATCTGCCTGTTCTGCTCCCCACTCTGTCCCTGGTGAACCCTCTCACCGCCCCACACCTCTGGCCTGCACCCCAGCTTGTGTGCAAAAAATAAATAAATCCTTAAAATAAAAAAAAAGAAACTCTGGTTGAGATACCCTTAGTGGACTCTCAGAGTGTTTGAGAAGCTATAGGAGGACAGAAAGAAGTGATGCTCTCATGCAGCATTTTGGGAAGAGGCAGAGAAATACTATTTTAAATTACTTTGTGAGCCTTTGTTCACCTACCTGCATGAATTTGTTAATTATCATCTGCACTGTCAGTATACATGACTTTAGTGGCAATCCCCTTCTGCTTTGAATGTGCCAAGAAATCAGATAAATAAGATAGTTAGAAAAAATGCATATAGTTTAAATATATTCTGAGTGGGAGGTGCCAAAATATCCAAAGAATAAAGTGCATAAGTCAGTGGGAAGGCTATATGAAAAAAGTTATATTTTACTTACTGTGCTTTGTTTTCTTTCCCAAGAGAATACTTAAGTGACTAATATGATAGCTGGTACAAAATAGGGGCTCAAAAATATTTTTAAAAAAGACTTATTGGGCCTCCCTGGTGGCGCAGCAGTTAAGCACTGTGCTGTGGAGCTGCTGGCAGCGGCAACGCGAGTTCGACACCCAGCCGGGGAGAATCCCACATGGCGCGGCAGACCTCTCCTGCCTTGCCCGCTGCTCCCCTCAGCAGTGCATTTCTGATCTGCCTGTTCTGCTACCCGCTCTGTCTCTGGTGAACCCTCTAGCCGCCCCACGCCTCTGGCCTGTACCCCAACTTGTATGTATAAATAAAAAATAAATCTTAAAAAAAAAATAAAAAAAATAAAAAGATTTATTTATTTATGCCTACAAGAACTGGAGTGTAGAACAGAGGTGCGCGGTGGGTGAGAGGATTCACCAGAGACAGAGTGGGGAGTAGAACAGGCAGATTTACTGAAATACACTGCTGAGGGGAGCAGTAGGCAAGATAGGAGAGGTTTGTTGTGCCATGTGGGTTAGATCCCTGGCTGGGAATCAAACTCACTGTTGGCGATAGCTAGATAGTGCTGACACTTTAACCCCTACGCCACCAGGAAGGCCATCAAAAATATTTTTTAAAGAACTAATAAACTGGACTGCAAGCATAACTATAATTTCCATCTTTCCTAATTATCATTTACTAATATTCTTTTGAAAATGGTCACAATGAAATAGCAATCAATCTTCAAGTTTGGATAACTTTACTCTTATTTTTCATTAATAATGTGATGAATATTTTAAATTAAAATAAAATATTTATAAATAAAGTCTTCAAATGGAAGCTTGAAATCATTTTAATATCAAAATGAATTATTTTCCAAGAAAATATACTCATAACGAGCAAGTTCCTTGGAAGATTATGAAGTCATCTGTGATATAAAATCACGGTATCTAAAATTACATTCGGTTTATATAGTACACGGATCAGATGATCCTACTTAACATGCCAGCACTTGCTTTATTATTACTCAAAATCCATAAGGCTTTTATAAAGTCTTAGCATTTCAGAAAACCCAGACAGTCATGTGATGGTGTTCTTAGCCTTACTCTCTCAAAGGAATTAGAGGCTATTTTAAGCCTGAGTGAATACTGTAAAACGAACATGCCCAGAGACTAAATTTATTATCAAAAGACCATACTCCGTTTAACAGGTATACATTTACCTATGCCTGAAGCCAAAAGGTAGGCCTCATTTTATGATCATTTAACATTTTGTAGCAAAACAAGGTTTTATAATGCATATTCTTAAGTAATTATGAAATTTAGACTTAGAATCAAGATCAAACAAATAAGGCAAACAAAAGATGAACTGCAACAATAAAATAATCCTCATGATATCTGTCATACAAGTTGAGAGCAATGCACAAGCCCCAAACATATTGGGGATATCATCTCCTAGCAATTTTACAAAAGCTATAGATTAGTAGTAGTTATAGCAAATTAATTAAAAATATTTAAAAAAATTGTATCTTTATGTAACTCATTCTTGCTATGCTATACTCAGTATGCTATTATAACAGCAAAGATGCTGACAATGATATGTTGCACGATGAAAAGAAAACTAATGTGGTATAATTTAATAATTTTACTTAGTGACTGTTAAGGCCTTTGACATGAAACAGGCATAAACCCTCATGTCAAGGTATTTCTACTCCCAAGAGGTTTTAAAGGGAGGGACTAGTAAAAGATGACATATAAAAAGATAGGAATAGATGATTACCAGCACAGCTATTGTTATGTTTCACCCAACCTGTAACGAATATTTTATTACACATTATTCATTTGCATTGTATGAATGATGTAGCTTTACTTTGAAATGAAAATCTTCCTTAATGGCCTCCACCCCCTCCAAAGGTCATGTAAAATGTTTGTGCACTGTACTTTTCCTTTGGATTAAGTCTGTGCAATAGTTTGTACATCTGCATGTTTGTTTGACTATAACAACCAAGAGGAATTAAAATTGTCTTGTTCTCATCAAAATCCCAGGCCCTAACACCTTATTCCTGGTAAAGCAAGACAAAGGAAAGCTTTTACTTAACTTTTTCTTAAATTTGAAAGTCTCAATGATGCAATTAACTCAAACAAGCAACTCTGGAATATACACAGCAGTTAATAACATAGAAAATATCAATAGTTTATTTTGTTAAAGTCGTTTTCAAAGCCATCAGAGATTAAACAAGTTTCTGATGTCTCTTAATTTCAGTCTTTGAATCATAAAGTAATTAATGCTGGTCTTTAAGAAAAAAAGAAAAATTACATATGCCTAATGATTTCTATTATAACCACAGTTAAGTAAATCCAGAGCACAAAATGCTAAAATATGCTTTACTGAGAAAAAAATTCTTTGCTGAGTCTGAGAAGAAATAAACACTGCTAAGTTTCAGACCACCCAAAGAGAACTTTATTTCCTGACCACTATTAGTTATTCATTTGTCAACTCATTCAACAATTCATTCTACACCACATTTCAGAGACCTTCTAATATAGAATTCTTTAGAAACAGTATAGAGCTGAAAGAATAGTTTCATTTACATTATGCAATAATTTGGTTAGTTCATAATGACTTTTCTCCATTAAAAAACAAAGGGGAACAAAATGTGAGAAATCAATAGTAAAACTCCCTCTTTTATCCAACCCAGATGGCTCAGCTATGGGTTTTTTCCCCAAAGCTGTGCCAAGTTAGAAGCATGCTTGAAAATAAGTTAGTTGAAGTTTAATCCAAAGTGAATAAAGACCACAGTTGAAAATAGCTTTTTTTAAAAAAAGATGGGACATGCATTGAGGCAGAACATGGAAGGTAGGACTGATTTGGGTTTCCTCAAATTTGGGGTAGTTTTCCCTCCATTCCTTTGCCCCATTTGAGGATATCCTAACTTTCTATAATTCTCTGGGACTCAGATGTTTGGGAGTCACACTTTAGGATATGGACTCTTAGTAACATGGGTCACTGTAGTTGGTGGATAACACTGTTAAAGACCCTACAGAATAACCTGTTATTTTGAAGGAGGAAAGTCTCACATTAGATAGATGTATCAGGTGTTAAAATAAATTAAATGGGGCAGATTGTAACTAAAAATAGATCCCTCTGCCACAATGTGGCCTTGGACTTGTTCATTGGTCTTAAATCACAGAAGCCCAAAATCATAGCAACTATTTCCAGCTGGAAAATTTAGGAAAAAATGATCTCTCAGTTCCAAATATAATTCTCTTCATACACGTGGGTTGAGAATTCACACTTCACTTTTGACATTTGGTTAAAGTCCCATTGATTAATTTGGGGTAGTGAGCTTTTGTAAGGGACATAGTTCCCTTTTAATAGCATCACACTGAATTTTTTTTTAATAGATTTTTATTTTAAAGATTTATTAATTTTTTTTTGCATACAAGCTGGGGTGCAGGCCAGAGGCATGGGGGGGTGGGCGAGAGGGTTCAGCAGAGACAGAGTGGGGAGCAGAACAGGCACTGGTGGCGCAACGGGTTTAGTGCAGCGCTGTAGGGCATCACACTGAATTTCTCAGGATTTTAGCATGGGGAAGAGTCCACTCAGAAAGAGAGGGGTAAACTGGGCTAAATGGCCATTCTATTGACAATCCAAGTTTCCATGCTATATGGTCATGCTTCCTTCTTTCCCTTAGTGTTCCCAATAGTGTTTCCCTTGGAAACACTATTATTAGATTAGATCTATTATATTTTTTTGCTGGAGGCATTCCCAAGGGCTGGCACCACTTCTCAGCCACCTAGGTCCCTTAGTTTCTTATCTATTTTTACATAATGAATTTTTTTTTAAAGATTTATTTATGCATACAAGAGCTAGGGTGTAGGCCAGAGGTGTGGGGGGATGAGAGGATTCACCAGAGACAGAGTAAGGAGCAGAACAGGCAGATTTACTGAAATACACTGCTAAGGGGAGCAGTGGGCTAAAACAATGTGTTATTTAGTGCCATTTGTATACAGTTATATTAAAAAGTATAATGTGTCACAATAAAATAACTTGTCATCAATGATTTTGAATTTGCTATAAATAAAAATCATTCGCAGATTAAAAATAAAAATATAGATTCCTAGCCTCCATCATCACAATGATCAGAGAGAAGGCAGTCAGGTGTTTCAAAGGCAAACTCCATGAGTGTTTCTGACAGGTAACATGAATTGAGAACATGCATGACATTCTTGTCACTTCACCTGGGAGCCTATAGGAAATACTTAATCTCAAGTACAGGACACACCTACTAAATCGGAATGGGCACTTCATCAAGATCTCATGGGGATTTGCAAGCAATGCTGAAGCGGGCTGTTCTGTCTATGTTCTGACAGTATCAGCAAGAGGAAGGTGATATCAGTCATTAATGAAGAGAATGTAAGAAAAGACTTGGGTTTGGAGAACAGTGGATGAACTCAGTTTTATGTAATAAGTTGCTGAATGTAAACAGTTAAAATGCACCCTTGTTTTCATAACACTAGGCACATTGTCATAAAAAATATAAACACAATATACACAACTGTATATAATCAACATATTTTGAAATCACTATGTTGAACACCTGAAATTATTATAACATTGTATGTCACTTATACATCAATTAAAAACAAACTAAAAAGTTTTAACCCACCTCTCAGAGATTCTACTCATGCCTATCAATTGAACAGACAAAAGTCAAAAGTGAATTATCCCGGGAAGGGTGAGCTAAAGGCTCTTTCACTTCAGAGCTTCATGAGGGAGGGTTCTTTGTCAAACCATTCTAAGAGCCCAGAATTATCTGGACACTGACCACTCAGTGGAGATACTCCCTTTCTTCTGAAGGAAGAACTACTCTTAGAGTCTCTGCCCGAAGAGTAAATCTAAATTACATCAACATTCAAACATCATGTTAATGGTAAAAAAACAAAAAATCTCACAACTGTCTCCAATCATTTATTTTGACAATCTTGTTAACAAGGATATAACATAAGAAAACCGAAGTGTTAGGTGTTCATTTAAGTTACCTGTTGGAGACCTTTGGAAGTTACTATTAATATAATATTTTAAAAGGAAATTATTCAACTCAATCTACTTCCGGGACTTTTTCAGACCTTTGGAAGATTTGTTTTTTCCTATTTACCTGCAGAGTCTGGGTCTGTGGCATTGAAAGAAAAAGGAATTATTCTACATTTATTCTGAAAAAGTGTAAGATGGGTTTGCAAATTTTAATATATTTTGAATTTTTTACAGTATTCTAAAGAATGTACTCTTTTGGGCCTCCCTGAGGGTGCAATGGGTTAAGTCACAGCACTATGAAGCTATCCAGAGCCACTGCAGCACGAGTTCAATACCCAGCAAGGGAGCTTCCCACATGGCACAGCTGACCTCTCCTGCCTCACCTGCTGCTCCCCTCAGCAATGCATTTCAGTCAATCTGCCTGTTCAGCTCCCCACTCTGTCTCTGGTGAATTCTCTCACCACCCCACCCCCACCTTTGACCTATATACACATAATACAGCTTATATACATAAATCAATAAATCTTTTTTTAAAAAAAGAATGTACTTTTTTAACATTTTCATTTCCTTTCTTTTTTTATGCATACAAGCTGGGGTACAGGCCAGAGGCGTGGGGCGGCGAGAAGGTTCACCAAGATAGAATGGGGAGCAGAACAGGCAGATCCACGGAAATACACTCGTGAGGGGAGCAGTGGGCAAGGCAGAAGAGGTCTGCCCCGCGCCATGTGGGAATCTCCCTGGCTGGGCATGGAACTCGCCTCGCCACTGTCAACAGCTCCACAGCGCAGCACTTAACTGCTGTGCCAAAAGGGAGGCCCTCCATTACATTTCTGAGGTAACATTTCTCAAGTTTTTAAAATTACATGAAGTTTGGGGGAAAGATTTTATTTTTCTTACTTAGCTAAAATCTTCAGGAACTGCTCCAGCTTTTATATTTTTAGGAGGACCTTTGACAGTGTGATGGCAATCTGGAATGACAATCTGATTATTACAGCTGTAGTTGGTAAAGCATTCTACTTCGAAAATTACATGCTGGAAAGGTGATGTACTTATCTGAGCATTCCAAGGCTATAGCCTGGAAAAAGGGAAATTTCTCTGCATAATAATGTAACCTTTAGCAAAAAATGAAAAGGATCAGGTATATCTTCTATTTCTAAAAACATTCCATTTTAAATAAAAGCTTTAGGCATTTAATGTTCCCATTGTCACTTGAAGCTAGCATTGCTTGCTTAAACCCTTCACACTTCTTCCCCCCACCTTAGCTATTTCGAATGTTTATATTAGATTTATTCAAAGGGACAACTCTTAAATATTCCTCAAAATTGTTGCTATTTTTGTTTCCTTTTTAAAATTCATCCTACTTTCGGGCCTCCCCGGTGGCGCAGCGGTTAAGCGCTGCGCTACCAGGGAGGCCCAGCAGTGTATTTCTGATCTGCCTGTTCTGCTACCCGCTCTGTCTCTGGTGAACCCTCTCACCGCCCCATGCTTCTGGCCTGTGCCCCAGTTTGTATGTATAAATAAAAAATAAAAAATAAAAAATTCATCCTACTTTCTTTACAGTCTTGCTTTGTGTATTGAATATTTCATTTTTCTTCATTTTCAAAATAAAGGCTTTTAAGACTATTTAAGAAAATGAAGTGATAGGTATTAATGTAATGTTGATTTTGGTATTTGTCTAAACACTTCTGATTTTCTCTTGAAGTTAATTATTATCCCTCCATTTCTTTAACTTATTGGAGGCTTTTCTTCAAACTAGAGAGGTTACGGTTCCTGAATAGAGAAAAGGGAGACAGAAGGCTGGCTGCCTCTGCACACAGTTCTCCCGCAGAGAGGATGGTGGCAGTTGTTTCTTGGTTGTAGCTTTTATGATTTTTAAGCTGTTCCATCACCAGGGATTAGGGTGGAGGTGGCTAGGCCTCCCTCCAATTTACGACTTAACATTTCCTTTAATAGAAACAGTGGTTTCTGTCCCTGTTTTTAAAAACCATTTCTTTTGGCACTACAGTTGGTGAAATTCTTCCCAGATATTAGCAAGAGTCTGATTTAGCCTCTAGGTTTAAATGTTACTGCAAGAAATTTTTTTCTTTGTTTATGTTTTTCAAAGCAATTACATGTAGAGCTAGAAAAGACAGCTGCAGTTGGCTAGCTGCATTTCAGTTTACATCTTAGTGGAAAATTGTGGGAATTCAATTTACTTCATAAAGGTTAAGGGGTACTCTAATTCAAAGTAATTGTGTTAGGTATTTGTTTAAAACACTGTGTATTATATAATCTAATTCAAATTTAACACTAGTTTTCTAAAGTGGATCCACTGTAATGATCCTGAAATGATAATAAAGTAACTGATATAAGGAAGAATATAGGTCATGATAATTATAACATCAATTACTTCAGCAGTTAAGTTGTATATTGATTTTGAATATATATTAATATATATATTCAATATATATTGAATAAACATAATACTTATATAAGTAAACCTGACACATTAAAAAACTAGGTTTACAAATAATTACCACCTACTTCAAGGAAATGTAAGAAGATTTAGTTCATAAAAGATAGTGAATTGACTCAAGTACATTTAAATTGTGATTTTACTTATCAAATCTTGATTTATAAACAACTACAACTCAAGACAAGCTACACATATATCACTATAAGTTAGCTAAAGTGTAAATTTAAAATTATTGTCAAAGACTGATTAAATGATAATATACTTGCAACATTAAACTTATGTCCTATGTGAATACATTTTAGAAATCAATGTTAATGATAAGTCTTATTTGATATCACAGTATAATTTTAACACAAGTATCCAGTTATAAAGTCAGTTTGGAAGTCTGGGGAAAGCTAGTAAATTGAATATACTCTTTTAGTTGCATCCATACCACAAATCACAAAGTTTATTAAAACAACAATAAAGTGGTTTTTAAAATTATGTAAGTCCAGACAAATATAGAAGAGTATGATAATTTTTGGAGCTAGGAAGGAAATGGTTGATTAGTAACTGATTTAAGAGATCTAAGAAACTAGATATTTGGCCGACAGTGAGAAAAGTGTCCTAACTGTACACTTATTTTAGTGGCACCAAAAAAGTAAAGAAAAGAATGAAGGCACAATTCTTAGCCTAAAAGGGCAAAAGATAGGCAGTATGGCTGTCAGGCTTCTAACGGAGCAGGTAGGCCTCCAGCTGTCTCCCCACATTAGCTGTCGGGGGATGTCTCTCCCCCCTCCCCTGCAACAGGACCTTGAGGCTTATTTTTCTAGAAAGGGTGAACCCAGGTTTCTTTGGATTTGGGAATCTCTGGTACAGTTGAGATCAGAGTCAATTGGGATTAAATAAAAGTGTATAAATTGATTATTGAGAGCCCCCAATCCTTATTCTCCCACCAGAATGCTAGTTACCAAGTATCTTCTAGAATGAAGACTTTGACTGGCACAAGAGAAAATGTTTATAGATGTTAATAACTTCCTAAGGATGAGGTTGATATGTGTTAAGCTGTTCCCCAGAAAGATATGTTGAAATCTGTTATGGACTTAATTGTGCTCCCCCATCCTGTCCCACCAATTGAAGCAGTAACCCTCCTTGCCCAACAATGTGACTGTATTTGAAGACAGAGGCTTTGAGGAAGTAATGAAAGTTAAATTAGGACAGAGGATGAGGCTCTAATCTGATCAAACTGGTAGTCTTATAAGAGGAAGAGACACCAAAAATCTGCACATATGCACGAGGGAAAGGTCATGTGGGGGACACAGTGAGGTTGTTAGCCACAAGTTAGGAAGAGGCCTTACCCGGAACCAACCTTAATGGTACCTTAGTCTTGGAACTTGTAGCCTACAGAAGTGTAAGAAAATAAATTTGTGTTGTTTAAGCTACCCAGTGTGGCATTTTGTTATGACAGAATGTTAACTTATTTGGCATAAGGTAACTGCAAATGTAATTAGTTAATTAGGGTGAGGTCATACCGGGGTATGGTGAGCACTTAAACCAGAATGGCTGATGATTTTAAAAGAAGGAAGAAACTCAGAGATACAAACCCTAGGGGATAATACTATGTGATAATAGAGGAAGAAGACTGAATGAAGTGCAGCAGCAGAAAGATAAAGAACACCAGGACTGCTGGTAACCACCAGAAGATAGGACAGGAAATGAAGAAGTCTCCTCCTGAGGTTTCTGAGGGAGTGTGGACCTGTCTACAACTGATTACATCTATATGAGACAATACATTTCTGTTGTTTTAAGCTACTCAGTGTATGTGTTCTTAGAGTAGCTCGAGGCACAAATACAATTGCCTAGTCAGGTTACCTTACAATGAAGATCATGTTTAGCAAACCTCTTCTTTGGCTTTCCAGTCGGCTTTCCATTATAATATTCAAATATGAGCAGAGAACCAAAGAACCCACTCAACATTTGGGGAAACCATACATGAAAAACAGATGCTGGAACAAACGGAAAAACAGAAGTCAAAAAGAAGTGAGACTATATAGAAAGAAGAGCATGTCTAAAAGACTATCACTCACATAATAGGATGCTATAGAAAAAGAAACATTTTTTAAAAAGGGAACATTCAGAAAACAAAGAGCCCTTAAATATTAAACACAGGAAAGCAGATATTAATAGGATTATTTGAAGGTAATTAGATGTTAGAAGATTAAATTGAGGAACTCTATCATAAAATAGAGCAAGAAGAATGTGAAAGAAAAGAGATCAGAAAATGAGAGAATTAGTCCAAGTGACTTAGTTAAATAAAAGAAATTCCAGACAAAACAAATAGTAAAATTGGAGTGGAGAAAATGATTGCAGAACTCTAGAGCTGAAAGACAAAGGATTCCCAAATTCAAAAGGAATACTGTGGAGTTAGCAAATCAATTGTAATCAACTCATACTAAGGCACAACATCATAAAATTTTAAAACAATGGGGACACAGAAAAGATCCCACAGTGGTTTTGGGCTTCTCCATATTGACACTAGAAGCTGAAAGACAATGGAGAAATGCCTTCAAATTTGAAAGGAAAATGATTTCCAACTTTCTATCTCAGGAAGCTTGAATTTTATCAAAATGAAGTAAAATGTGAAAGAAGACAGGAGATTAAGAAATACAAGTACCTAAATAAGAGCCAGTCCAGAATATCAAATGGCTGAGATTTTACTGAGAAGAAATTCATACGATGGTAGATTTAGGTCTAAATTTGCCATAAGAACAGAGAATATCAAATCCGTGAAGAAGGAATCAAAACAAGGCAATGAATGACAACAAGGACAACAAACTATTATGGGAGAAAGAAGTGGTATAATGGTAGGATACTGTAGAGAATAATGCAAATAGTATTTACATAATGAAAAATAGCACCTAATAGGTATGGTTCTGTATTAAGTACTGATTTAAATATGTTAAGTTCATTAACTCATATAATTCTTACAACCACTTGAGAAGGAAAGTGTTATGACTGTTTTCATTTTGTAAATAGGGAAACTGAGGCATAGTTAGGCCAAATAACTTGCTCAAAAATACAGCTAATAAATGGTACACTGGGATAACCAGGCAGCCTGATTTTAGATTCTGTATTCTTTATCTCCGTAATCTATTGCTTCTTTCTAATTTGCCTAACTACTATAAATACTGAATATTGATCCAACCAAATTATACTGTAATGACACAGGGAGGTTATGGGGACAGGGAAATACCCAAGTATATAGTGGGCTGGGTAACTACTAATCCATCTTTAAGAAAGCTAACTGACGACGTCTATCTGAAAAATTAAGAAATAGCATTATAAGCATATTACTTAGAATATACAAATAAATATTAAAAGGTTTAAGGAAAAGAGTTGAAAGTAGTTGTCAATGGAGAGTTAGAGACAGGGATGAGAAGGGTGGGATATGGTTGTTTTCCATAAAAACCTTGGAAAACTGACTTTCTACTTTTATTTTTTTACCTACCTCTAAAACAACCAAAAGATTTTAAGTACAGATTTGGTAAAAAATAAAAACTAAATTAAAAATAGTTCAAAATGAAAGTAAACAGATAAGCATATGCCATGACAAACTAATTTTCAAAACATTTCAAAAAAATTCCACCATAATCAGTGAATTAGTCTTTACATTTTCCAAATTATTAAGACAGTTGAGTCAAATGAATACTTTTTAATAAAAAATATCAAAAGATGCCGGGGAGACACGTCTTGGCAATAAGGAAAAGTTGTTTAATATGTTTATTCCCCTTCTTTGTCGATCCTAAAACTAGTGAACAACTTCAGATTTTACCAATTGACAAGTACTGTAGAACTGTATTTGATATATTTGTTCATTTTATATCAAATATTCATTCTTCAATTAGGTCTCTTTTAAAAACCAAATCAGTAGGGTTTTAAAGAACCATTCCCAGATCTTTTAAAGAGTAATCTCTCAGTTTTCCTGATCTTTGTTCTTGCTCATAGTCAATCTCAGGACCAAATGTCTGATTTTGATTTTTTAAGTGCTTTCAGGCAATTTTTTTATTGTTACTTTCTCCAATATTCTTAGAATAAGAACATTGGTTTCCTAGAAAAGCTGCAGCAATTACACAAGGCTTGGGAGTAAACACTCTATTTTCAAGTCATGAGATTGTATAAGCCTGAAAAAATTTGCAAAACCATCCTAATTCTTCAGTAAGTTTACATTTCAATTATTGCAAGACTGAAAGACTTTAAGTAGGCCATATCACCACACTATACAGGAAATTATATCCTAGGAAAGCTCTGCTTTAAAAATAGGCAAAGGAAGAAAGGAAGGTTGCCAAAATACACAGCACTTTCCATTTGTTTTGATTTGAACACAGCATCTGTTTTATCAGGTGCAACCTACTATTTGCAGGCTTAAGGGGAATGGTAGTAGTTAGGGGGGAAAGAAGTATATTAACCAAAAATGTTTACTTTCTGAAAATAATTTTGAAGCAGATACCGGTGGAATATAGGTAATAGCCAAATACCACAAAAAACAAACAAACAAACAAACAAACTGCATTTTGGATAAGGGTTCAGACTGGACCAGCAGAATCAAATCAAAGAACTAAAACAATATTTAAGAGATGTACAATGTTCTTGTAAATACAATTCAATATTTGATATATATGTAAAAGTCAACTCTTATTTATCCATAATTCAGAAAATATTGAGTATCCACTATGTACCAAGTACTGTTAAAGGTATAGGAATATACAATTAACAAAACAACACAACTCTATGGAACTTATTTTGGTGGGGAAAAGACACATGAATAAGTAAAATAAAATCAGTCAGTAAAAAGACTATAAAAATATAAAAAGGAAATTTTCAGAAGGTTAATTTTGCTAAGAAACTCATGTAAAACAAAGTAAAATTGGATGGGATTACCACATTGGGAAACTTCATGAGGACAGAGCTCTGATAAATCTGTTATAATCAGAGGTAAGCTGGGTGATTAAGTTTAGTGGGGACTCAACAAGAAGACACTATTAACATTTTTTTTTTTTGTCAGAAGTAAGTTTAGTTTGAAAATACTTAAAAATTCACTTCTCTGAGTCTGCAATATTCAAATATTTTCCCTGCATATTTTACAGACTTGTAATGAGGACCAGCAAAATATTATTGTGGTGTGCAAAATAATGTCTCTTTTCCCCAAAGATGTCTATTATGAACCCAAAGATTATAGCCAGAACCTGTGAATACGTTAGGTTATGTGGTAAGGGAGAAATCAGGTTGTAGACAGAATTCAGGTTATTAATCAGCTGACTTTGTGATTGAGGAATGATCCTAGTTTCATCAGTGGCCACAGTGTAATCACCAGGGTCAATGTAAGCAGAAGAGCAAGACGAAGAGAGAGGCTTAGAGAGACAGCTGTGTGGGATGTTCTGCAGCCAACACAATTGGTTTTAAAGATGGAGAAATAGAGCCATAAGCCCAGGAATGTGGGCACCTTGTACAAATGAGAAAAGTTCACAGGGAAACAGATTTTCGCGCAGTGTCCAGAAGGAATGCAGACCTGTGGATCCATTTCCTATTTCTGACCTCAAGGATTGTAAGAGAATAAATTCATTTAATTCTAAGCCAATATATATGTGGTAATTTGTTATAATAGCAATTGGAAGAAGAAAATAATATGCACAAGTATTTCAAAGTTGGTTGGAAATTATATATATACATAAGATGCTATTACTTTTCCAACAAGACAGCTCAGATTAGTGTCTAGCAACCTTGATGGCAGACAACTTGATAACCAGGAGATCTTCAGAGCTGTATCATATTTCCTTGTTAAAGCAGACGTCCTCCCTTTCTGGTTGCAGTGCCTAACCAATTTTGCTGTTAGATTTCATTTTATTTGTGAAACAGAGTTGATTACCACGTAATTATCAAACCATTTCCAGCCACTGGCCTTTCTACTTCCTTAGGTTTTCTTCAATTATTATTATTCTGTTTCTCCAAAGAGATGATAAAGAACTTTTTCAGAATCACATTACTACAGCAAAATTATGTAAAGATGATTCCTACTTTGTTTATAATGAATAATTCTCTGAAAATAACTGTAAAATAACATGCTAAGGATAATATGCTAAAACATCATTGTTTTAGAGTTTTTCTCACTGGTCTGATTAAGAAAGTTAATGGACTCGTTCCCATAGATTTAAGTACCTTAATTTATGATGTAGAATTCAAATGTCAGGGTTAGGTCATACTTATTAATCCCAAATTTACAAAATTAATGCAGTAATAAAAATTTAAGTGTACTAAGGAAATAAAACACAAATTCATGTTGTTACATCTTCAAGATTAACAACTTAAACAGATTTACAACTGGAATAATATTTTCACAGTGATTCTTAGGTCAATCCTTAAATGATACTATCTTTTTAAACATTACAGGCTTATTTCTTTTTATTTTAATTTAAAACCTTTATGTTTCTTACTGCTATCTTCTTACCTTTTATTTTAGGGAGTGGGATTTTTGTGCTTTCTGATAGTATCACATTATTAATGTCCCATGTAAGTTTTAACTTCAGTTTGTACTTAACTTTGTATCCCAACAAAATCAGGCAGATTTAGGAGGGTATATTTGAGAATCCCTTAAGCACAAACATACACACAAAGACACAGAACGCTACACCCGCTATTATGTATCCTGGGTGAAATAATAGTGAAAATGGGCTCAGATTTGAGAAACATATCACCCTGTACTTCAATTATACAGTTAATTCAACTCAGGAAAAAAATCTCATTTAATAACAGTCTCACAAACTTTCAAAATAAGGAGGTATAAATTGGCCCGTAGTACATATTTTCATGGTTTTTGAAAAATGGTTATCTTTTAAAAGAGAATTCCAATAAAATATTACACAGTAGTGCAAATTGTTGTCTATGGACTGAAGAAAGGGCTGTGAAGTGTTAGATGTTGCATGTTCTAAGTATAAAATTTGACAGTAATCTCGTCTACTGAATTTAGCAATAAAAAATTGGGAATGTAGCTTCATATTTTGGGTTTTCATATAGCCATTCTAATTTTCAGAAGAGAAAACAGAGAAGAAACATTGAGTACTAAAGAGGCAATCATTACAAATATAGTGCTGATTAGTTTTTGTGTTGTTATAAAAAATTATTGGTCTGTGACTTATTGGCAGTTAAAAAAGCAAAACAAAAATGGTCATTTACTACAGGTAGCTTGGGAAACACTGTTCACAGAAGATAGAAGTTAATTTTAAAAGTTAATATATGCCAGTATACAAAACAATACTTGAAGGATTTATTACAACATATATTAAAATACATCATTTCAAGCCATTTATAAAATTACTTTAAATAACTAAGATTAAGACTTAAAGTGATTCCATTTCTTAAGACTATTTCACCAATCTTAGATCTAAGATGTATAATAAATGGATAGAAAAATTTCAAAACTTAACTAAGTAATTTTTCTATTTTCACACAATACATGCCACCTTGTAAGAGATTTGTATTTACTTTACTTCAAAAATTAGTTTTATTAAAAGAGTAAAAAAGACTGTAAAAGTTCAGTAGAATAGGTAAGTTTTCATAACCTCCACCCAGCCCCTAAAAGACAAAACAAAACAAAAAAATCATCATCTAATCTCTGATTATTTGATAAATTGGATAACAAGACTATCTCCAAAGACCCCTTACAAAGAACCATGCCTATATATCCAGAAGAATTAAAAACAAATCCTGTACACAATGTTTACAGCAGCACTCCTCATAACAGCCAAGGGAGAGAAACCATCCAAATGCCTTATCAGTGGAAGAAAGGATAAACAAAATGTATATCCATTCACAAAGAGGAGTATTAGTCACAAAAAGGAATGAAATACTGAGACAATGCTATATGAAAACATGCTAAGTGAAAGAAGCAAGACACAAAAGGAAGCATTACATGATTCCATTTCTATGAAATATCTAAATTAGGTAAATCCTTACAGACAGCAGGCTGGAAGTTTCCAGGGGTTGGGGGTAAAGGCACATGGGTAGTAAAGTTTAACGGATATTGGTTTTATTTTGGAGTGATGAAAATATTCTGGAACTAGATAACAGTATTTGCACAGTATTATAATATACTAAATGACACTGAATTGTTCACTTTGAAATGGTAAATTTTATGTTCCATAACTGTCACCTCTGAAAAAGAACCAAGGTTATTATGCAGTTATTTCAGTACTGACTGCTTACCAGTTGATTAATCATCAGTAAGCTATGTTCTTGCTGTTTCCTAAAAACTGACTCCATCTTGAGTTAAGCTAGCATTTACAGATGAGGAAGGACATTTAATATTACACAGTAGGGATAAAGATGAAAATGAGAAAAACTTACAGTAATGAGTAAAAGAAATAAAAATTTAGTGGATGTAAAATAAAAGGGAATGCAGAAGAGATAACTGAGAGAAGAAACAATGAGAACTGAAGAGGCAATCATTACAAATATAGTCTGATTAAAAAAGATAAGATTGTAGTTGTCAGTTGTGATGAAATATCTGCATAGTTAAATTAATTAGAAAATGACAAAACACCTATGAAAAGAAGGAAAGTTTTGAGGCTAGAGAGATATGTTCTCAATGTGCCCATAAATTTATAAGGCAAACGAGCAGAGATAGAGACAATCCTCCCACTTCTTATTACATTGGAACTTACAGACTAGATGAATAACAGATAACCAATTACTCATTTGGAAATCATATACTTATTTAAATGCCAACTGACCAAGTGACTGATATTTGGAACTTCACTTTGGAACTGTACTAAATTATTTTAACAAAAAGATTAATTTTATTACTTCACATTTCTATTACATTTTAAAATAATGACATCTTTTCTAGCCTTATATAACATGGATACATTAAACTAGAATCAATCACTCATAAAACTATACTTACATATTCCTTCACATTTTTTGTTTTCACAGCTTTGTAGGAATAATATGCAGGATAAAGCATTCCAAACACCAACCTGAAAGTAAAAAGTATGCGAAGATGCATTAACAATTTCAGTGTAAAATTTATAAGAGTGAAAATCTGTGTATAAACTAAATCCAACCAGAAGAACAAAGTAATATACACTCTTTACAAAAGGATGATTTTAAAATTTTAAAGTTTCATAGAAAAATATTATTGAAAAATTGCAATTTAAAAACTTTTTTTAAATTGCCACAAACACCATTCTATATTTCTTTTAAAATTTGGACAATGTAGAAATGACCAAAAATAGAATAAAAATTGTTCTAAGTCTACTAATCAAAGATAACCATGGGTGGCATTTTATTGTATGTAAGTCCCACTCCTTAACCATGTGTAGTATACCTGAATCACAAACGTAACTCAAACACCACACATACAATTTGTGATAATGAAAAAGTGGTCTTTAATTAGTTTAAGAAGCACTGGTTTCTAATGCTAATGATAGAGCTGTCAAATAGCACTTGAAATTTTTATTACAAAATATATTAAAATTACTCCCTTTAAGCTTTTATAAAATGACCAAATCACTAAATTTAATGCCATATTTTAAGATCACTTCACCAAATGCCAGATTAAAGATATGTGTGTATATCTATATAGTATATGTTCATATAGATCATGAAAGAATAGACAGAAATGGCATGGCACAGATAGATATGTATGTGGCTTACAATTGGTATTGTCATGTGATTCATCATCTAATACTTTTGTTCCTTATATATTATTCTATAGAATTTTTCTTAATGTCTTCATTACATTCTGTGTTAAGGTTCCCATAGTTTATTTAAACAATCAGGTATGCATAGGCTTTTGGCTAATTTCTAGGTTTTTGTTATCAAACATACTACTCTGAGAAACATTTTTTGTGTATCTCGATATTCACTCTCTGGTTGTGAAGTTGCTGCTTTAAAAAATACACACATTTTGGGTCTCCCTGGTGGCGCAGCGGTTAAGCGCTGCGCTGTGGAGCTGTCAGCAGTGGCAGAGCGAGTTCGATGCCCGGCCAGGGAGAATCCCACATGGTGCAGCAGACCTCTCCTGCCTCACCCGCTGCTCCCCTCAGCAGTGTATTTCCATCCATCTGCCTGTTCTGCTCCCCACTCTGTCTCCGGTGAACCCTTTCGCCACCCCATGCCTCTGGCCTGTATCGCAGCTTGTATGAATAAATAAATATATATATATAAAAGTACACACATTTTTCCTCATTACCAAAATGCCCTCCAAAAGTAAGTTCTATTTTATATTCCTATATATTGCCAATCATGATTATTATTTTAAAAATAAAAAAGGTGTTTGCCAGCCAAACAGGAGAAAAATAATAATCTGATAGATGTTTTAATGTGTGTATTTCTGAACACCAGTAAGAATAAATTTTTTACTGGCCTTTTGATTCATGTGGTATATATATTCTTTGTCTACTTTTCATTATTAGGGTGGGGGGGGTCTATTTTTTTTTCTTTTTCCTTCCATTAAAGTAACATTAGTTTACAACACTGTACAGGTTCCAGGAATACATTTTCTCCCTCAGCATTGAACCTGCAACTGCCAAGCCAATAACGTGTACCACCAAACAGTCACCACCTACCACCTACCAGTTGGTCCTTTCTACCCATCCCCTCCCACCCTCATTCCCCTATGGCACCCACCATTCTGTTGTCAGAGTTTAAAGGTTTGTTTTTGTTTTGTTTGTTTGCTTTACTTTTTCCTTTATATTCCACATATAAGTGAAATTATACTGTATTTTTCTCTTTTTTTCTGACTTATTTCACTTAACATAATCCCCTCAAGTTCCATCCTTGTCATAACTGCCACGATACCATCTTTCTTTTTTTATGGTTAAGTAGTATTTCATTGTGTTTATATATCACATCTTCTTAATCCATTCATCCATCATTGGGCACTTGGGCTGCTTCTATAGCAGAACTGTTGTGAATAGTGCTGCAGTGAACATAGAGGTGATATCTTTTTGAGTTAGCCTTTTTATTTTCTTCATGGAAATACCTAGATGAGGGATTACTGGATTATATGATAGTTCTACTTTTAATTTTTTGAGGAACCTCCACACTGCTTTGCATAGTGGTTGTACCAAATTACATTCCCATTCCAATAGTGCACAAGCATTCCTTTTCCTCCACATCCTTGCCAACATTTACTATTGTTTTGACTTTTGACGATAGTCATCGTAACCGGTGTGAAGTGCGATCTCATGTGGTTTTCACTTGCATTTCCCTAATGATAAGCAATATAGAACATCTTTTCATTTGTGTGTTGGCTATCTGCATGTTGTTTTTGATGAAATGTCTATTTAGATCCTTTGTTCATTTTTTAAATTGAGGGGTGTGTGTATGTGTGTTTATAGTTGTTGAGTTGTAAGAATGGGGCTTTTATCTTAATATTTTTTATTTTAGATAGATTCAGTTTTAAAGAAAAGTTGGGAAGATAATATAGAAATAGCTCCCATACACCCAATAATGAGTTTTCTTCCTCTACCATTGACATCTTGCATTAAAATGGTATATTTGTCACAATTAATAATATATTATTTATTATTATATATTATTTATTAATTAAAGTCCATGCTCTATTCAGATTTTCTTTTAGTTTTTACCTAGTATCCTTTTTTGTCCCAGGATAGCATAATTATATTTAGCTGTCTTGCCTCCTGAGCTCCTCTTGGCTATAACAGTTTCTCATACTTTCCTTGGAAAATGACCTTGACAGTTCTGAGGAGTATCGATCAAGCATATTGTAAGAGAACCTTATGTTGAAGTTTGTCTGCTTCACTGCCTTGCTTAACGACTTCAGGAGCTGGCCTCCTTACCCCCTTGTGAACCAGTCCTTATACCGGCTCATAAAAACAAAATAACTCAGAAACCACTGCCTTCTGTAACAATGTGATTCAACATGGTTTCCTCATATTCATCTTGTATTTCTACTTAACACTGGAGTGTATGTGTCTTGCTTACAATGCCGCCCTTCCTTTTTTTCTTTCCACCACTCCTTTCTTTTCCTCCATTTTTTCTTGCTTAATTAGTTCATGTTTTAATTCAAGTCCCGATATTCCTCCATAGTCTTCTAAATTGCTTTTATTTTGAATTTAGAATTTGGCAGGATTAGTTATTTGCCATTTGCATATTCTATTTTAGACTGTTTGATGCAATTTTTAAAAAGATTTATATTTTACTTATTTATGCATACAGGAACTGGGGTCTAGGCCAGAGGTGCGGGGTGAGGGGTAAGAGGATTCACTAGAGACAGAGTGGGGAACAGAAGAGGTGGATCTACTGAAATACACCGCTGAGGGGAGCAGTGGTCAAGACAGGAGAGGCTTGCTGCGCCATGCGAGTTAGTCCCCAGGCCAGGGATTGAACTCATGCTGCAGTGGCTGGTGATAGCTTGACAGCTAAGACTTAACCCCTGCGCCACCAGGGAAGCTCCTTAACTGATGTAAATTTTAACTGACTTCCAAAATAGATAATTTTCTCCTATATAGTAAGGATTTGCTGCTAATTAATATTAGACAAATCGGAGCGTTGCATTTATTTTCTAACCTTTATATTGAATAGAAGCAGTCAAACAGTATCCCTAACACCTAACTCTTGTACAAGTAGACAGTAATTTATTTCATGTGCAACATGGGGAAGAATAAATTTCTTAGTGAATAGTGGGACAATTTTTAAGGAACACCACCCTTAATATTATATTTTATTATTGCTCCAATGTGAGTATTACTAATTTATTACCAACATGTAATATTTTCCTCTTTTTTTTTTGGTTTATTTTCTTTAATTTTAGGTCTTAGTATAGATGCTGACAACTTGGGAGGTCAGGCATAAAGCCAAAGAATGAGAATAGTGTAAAATTAAATAAAATTAACTTTAGGAGGCCACCTACAAGATAAACTCAGGGCTTATAAAGGGAGTATTCTCTGCAAATAAACTTCACCTATAAATTTGAATATTGTTTCAGTTAGAGGCAGTAAGATATAGTTACTAGTTTCCTTTTAGTCCTTTTAGAGGGAGAACTTTGCCAAAACACTCACAATAGCCTTGCCTCCCACGAAGGTAAATTTGCCTATATGAACACAAGGCTGTGTTGAAAATTTTACACTATTTTAAGAAGGAAATACAATTTATGGGAATGCAGAAGGGGCAATGGTGTCTGTCATTTTTTCTATCTAGGAAATATATAAAATAGCTATTTTTCTGGACAGATGTTCAGAAACAAACCAACCTTTTCAAATTTTTTTAAAGAATTACAGTGTTTTCAAAATAAAGCCTCAGAAGCTACTAGTAAGAGTGCTCTTACACTAGATTATCATCAAAACATAAAAGGTTTTCAGCATCATTTGTAAAAACTGGTATTCTTTTAGACTACCAAACTGGTGTTCTTTAGGACAAAAGCAATGGGACCAGAGATTTATTAAAATAGGCTAGCTAACATTAAACTAACAAAATAAGCTAAAGGATCAAAAATCAAAACAATGAAAAGACAGAGGAACCAGGCTTGTTAGGATTAGCTGACCAGAGATTTAATAAAATAGGCTAGCTAACATTAAACTAACAAAATAAGCTAAAGGATCAAAAATCAAAACAATGAGGGACTCCCCGGTGGTGCAGCGGTTGGGCGCTGTGCTGTGGAGCTGTCAGCAGCGGCGACATGAGTTCGACGCCTGGCGGGGAGAATCCCACATGGTGCAGCAGACCTCTCCTGCCTCGCCCGCTGCTCCCCTCAGCAGTGTACTTTTGATCTGCCCGTTCTGCTCCCCACTCTGTCTCTGGTGAAGCCTCTTACCACCCCACACCTCTGGCCTGTACCCCAGCTTGTACATATAAATAAAATAAAATAAAAAAAATCTTAAAAAAAATCAAAACAATGAAAAGACAGAGGTACCAGGCTTGTTAGGATTAGTAAGTATAAATACAATATCCTTCAAAGAGCAACACAAAATACAACACATCAGGCCCTTTCTAAACAGTATAACCAACATTTTTATGTAATCCAGTTTACACAAAAGATTATGTTGAGATGAGCTGAATTCAAGTAAAATAGACTAGAATAAGTTTGGCAAACATACAGAGGTTTCTCTGATGCTCCCCCATTCCTGTGACCAGTATACTAGTCATTCATTAGTCATTGCTAGTCATTCACTGGTCTTTTCTTCTGACCCTATTCTGGGAATCATTGTCAGCACAGCACCATATCACATCAACAAAGGAAGGCACTAAGTAGACTTCTTTGCCGCCTTTTAAAAAAACCTTTATGTCATTCTAAATTTCAATCAAGCTTGAGCACCAGGTTATATCCCTAAACCACTATGCCTATTTCCTTTGGGAGAAAATCACTTTAACATAATTGCTATTTTAGTATTTGGTATTACATTCTTATTTTCTTGAATGTACAATTAAAAAAAAAACTGCCATATGAAATACTTTAAGTATTTAAATGCTATAAGTATTTAAAAAATAGTGTTAAGAGTAATGTCTATATATTAGTCAGTAACCTGATATGTAAAATTTCATGTGTGAGATTTACTCTGGAATTCAGTACAATGCAATGCTTGGTTTTCTATGTAAAAATTATGTCCTTCCTAGTAAGAATTACATTAGTCCTTTTTTTCCCCCTACAAATTGTCCAAGTCAAATTTGTTTTTCAACTATATCAACTATGGTGGGGCTTAGAACTGATATATTTATATCCCTATTTATCAGATTTTTACTTTCTATTATCATTGCTATTTTTTTCTAGTGTAAATTTTCTTATTTTTCTTTATATTTTTAACATATAAATTTGGTGAAAGAGTTATCAAATCATTTGAAAGAACACAAGTATAAATAGAAAGAACATAACAGAGTACAACAGCACAAATAGTAAAAATGTAGCAGTTATATGCAATAAACACAAAATTATACAGTGTCAGAGAACCAAGAAAACCTTCCTTTTGTCTAAGTAGCTGTGAGTGGTTCCTTTAACTTAGCCATACATAAAAGTCACCTGAAGAATTTTTTCTTCAATATGACTTTTGCTGTTTTTCATAAAGTTAACATAGGTAATTAAACAACAGAGTAAGGAAGAAACTGCAAAGTAAAAGTCTTCTCTCATTGTGAAACACTATTTTCCCAAAGATAAGCATGGGAACGATTTCTTAGGTATTCAACAATAAAATATTGAATAACTTGCAAAGAAAATACATTAGAAACAAAAGCAGTGAATACTCAAAACTCATCATTTCCTAATTTATTACATTTTACTACACTTTTGAAGTTATTTAGATCTATTCTATTTGTACAATAGAAGAACTAAGTGTGTGATTCAGCTCCACATTTAGTGACATCACATTAGTAGCTTGAAATAAGCTATTATTGTATTGAATATTGACATCATGGACATTAGCAGATGATATAAATCAATCCTTCTCCCCAGTCATTAAGCATTACCAGCACTCTACCGCTGATATGTGTTTTAGCCAGGGGAACCAATAGTATATTTTTATTAGAAGGACAATGAAAAACTATAGGTAGAAGGAATTTACAGAGTTTAGTGAAATAAAAAAAGCAGGCTATTATGGCCACGAAAATTTTTATAAAGGGCTTCATGCAAGATAAAGGAAGAACCAGGGGAAGGGTTTTGTTCTTTATCATACTTCAATTCTGCTGGAATATTAAGTGTATAATATACAGACTCCAGTGAATTTTAAAAATATAATCAGAATCTTAAGTAATAAGGAATTCTAGACAGTCTCTTAACAGTAGCTTTCTGACTTTTTTTCAAAGCATTCTTTTCCTACAGAGGAAATCTTTCTGAGGAGTCTAAACAGAAATGAATGTAGTTGACTTGTCATCACACAATTTAATTTTCTTGATGGTAGAATCCTCAGAGGAATCTGCCCCTGAGAACTTCAAAACATCTACAAAGTATTCATTAGCTACCCTATCTGTCTTTATGTAAGAAGCAATTGGGAATGGGAATCTTTGAAAGTGGGGCCCAAGAATCTGAATTTCTAAATTCTGCATCTTCAACAAACTAAGTAAGATGTGACAATATTATGCTTAGTTTGGTTTTGGGTTAAAACTGATTATAGTTAAGCTCTGTGTTGCCAAAATGGGAAATTGGCTTCAATCTAACAAGATTTTTACAGTAATGTGAAAGTGACTATAGGTTATCTTGGCTTTTGCCAAACTGTATCTTCTAATTAGAAAGTAAAATAAATCTAAGAGATCACAAGGGAAAAGAGAGTTACATAAAGTGACACAATTTAATAATTCTGAAAATAATGAATTTGTGCCTGTTTAAAACCAATTACAACAGTGCAAGGTCTAGTGATAAACAATGCACCTGTGTATAGTCCTGCTACATGAGTCATTATGTTACTGCTTAAGTAGCTATCATGTAGCAAAAGCTCATGCATGAACACTGCCAAAATAATATGTATCTTTTGTCTTACACAAATTCTAAGAAAAAGAGGTTTCTTGCAAGAATCTCTCCTAGCAGAGAATCCCCATTTGGTAAAACAACAGTTAAGTGGCCACCAGGTAACTATAACCTTAAAGAAAATATAAAAATTACACACAGGAAAAGAAAGTCAAACTCATGAGAAAAACCCAAGTCCTGACTTCTGTAACCAAAGATAAATGTTTAAAACTGCCAAGAAAAAAAAAGACAATAAAAACTCCCTTGAATGATTTTATACATGTTTTAATTATAGTCATCAAGAACTATGAAGCTTGGAATTTTCATATTGTCAGAGCTAAACTTCTCATTTTATTCCAGAGCTTATAATTTCTACTTTAAAAGAAAAGTTAAAGATAAAGCCAGGAGGCAGCAAATCAGACTCATACTTCGTCATCCCCTCACTCTCCCCTCTCCACACTCCCACCAGGGCCTACTATGTGGTAGACCCAAACCAAAGGAAATGTTTATAAAAAGAGTACATTATAGAACCACGGGTTATAAGCAGTTGAAGCATTCAAGTAACTGAGCATCCTGTGGGCAGACTTCCACAAAATGGCTCACACAGTAAAACCTGATGGCTCCTACAATCTACAGCATCCCCAAGTTTACCAAATGTAATTTTTCCATTCTGATTGTCCCTACAAATAAGCAATTTATAGGTGGGGTAGATTTCATTTTTCTATTTCTGGAAAGTAAGGTCCAGAGAGATTAAAGTTCTTATGAATTATGCACCCATCAGGTGTAAAAGCTAGAACTTAAACATAGAACTTCTTATTTCAAGACCTGTGCTCTTTTCTCTATACCAAATTTTTTTTTTATTTCATATAATATATAACTCATAGTAAGCATATCCCCAGTACTAGTAGTTGCATGAACTCAACATTCAGATGGTACTTAAGTAGTTGTAATTGTGATCCATGTACATGCTACTGTCATAAAGTTATCTGAGACCCATTTTGTGACTATGGACAAACTCTAGAGGGATATCCACATCTCAGTCAACATTCACATGCTCTTCAATGCCTATCAAACTGGTTAGATGGCTACACTTGATAGAATTAAGAATTACTCAGATCATCTGGCCAACTATTGACTCCTGAGTAAATCTGAACTCATAGGAACTGACTTAGCCATCCAAACACAGGATCTTTGAAAACTCGAATTTACCATTAGATCCCCTGACATTAAAGAGTTCATTTATAGGGCCACCCTGGTGGTGCAGGGGTTAATGTCTCAGCACTATTAAGCTATCGTGAGCACTGCTCTATGAAGCTATCTCCAGCCACTGCAGCATGAGTTTGATCTCTGGCCTGGAAGCAAACTCATAAGGCATAGCAGACCTCTCCTGCCTCGCCTGCGGCTCCCTCAGCAGTGTATTTCAATAGATCCACTTGTTCTGCTCCTCACTTTGTCTCTGGTGAATGCTCTTACCACCCCCCACGCCCCCTCCCCACCTCTGGCCTATGCCCCAGTTCTTGTATGCATAAATAAAATAAATCTTTTTTAAAAAAGAGAGAATTCAGTTGTAATCTAAGGTTTAAAAAATAATGACCAGTGGAGAAAAACCACACACAAAACCTTTTTGAAAATGCTGAGAAAATTTCCTCTCTTAAAGTACATGCCTCTATACAAATAAAAATGATGAGCTATAACGGTCTTAAACAAGGATTTTATCTATTTGATAAAATATGAATATGACTGTGAAGTGAACTTTCCTTATTTGAACTCAGATCTAAACCTCCCACAGCACATTCATCCATCCCTACCATGCCACCCAAGCAAGAGTTACCTACAGCAACCTACAAATGAGCACAACTCTACTATGGCCACTTAAATCAAATCTGATTTATTGTTTTGCTTTCAAGTACTCTTTTTAAAAAAAAAAAATTAGGGCCTCCCTGGTGGCGCAGCGGTTGAGCACTGTGCTGTGGAGCTGTCGGCAGCGCGCGATGCAAGTTCGATGCCCAGCCGGGGAGAATCCCACATGGTGTGGGGGACCTCTCCTGCCTCGCCCACTGCTCCCCTCAGCAGTGTATTTCTGATCTGCCTGTTCTGCTCCCCATTCTGTCTCTGGTGGGCCCTCTCGCTGCCCCACGCCTCTGGCCTATACCCCAGCTTGTATGTATAAATGAATAAATCTTTATAAAAAAATTGTGGAATCTCCTTTAAAAAATTATTTATTTATGCATACAAGCTGGGGTGCAGGCCAGAGGTGTGGGGCGGTGAGAGGGTTCACCAGAGACAGAATAGGGAGCAGATCAGGCAGATCGATGGAAATATACTGCTGAGGGGAGCAGTGGCGAAGCAAGAGAGGTCTGCTGTGCCATGTGGGAATCTCCTCAGTCGGGCATTAAACTCCAGCCTCCGCAGCCACTGACAGCTCCACAGCGCTGTGCTTAACCCACTGCACCACCAGGGAGGCCCCCCTTTAGTTGCTCCCCATTACACAAAAACAGGTACCACTTGATGGCATACAAGTGCCAGGTGCTGTGTCTTCTGCCACTAGGGATACAACGGTAAACTCACCACTGCTTTTTAACTACAAGTAAACAAAGTTGTGATGATGTGGAAATCAAAATACTCTATTCTGTATTTCTTAAGTCACTTCCTTTGTTTCATTTGTTCAAATCTTTCTAGTACCTACAAGTATCTCCAACTCAGTACATTTTTTATCATGCCACTCCCTAGAGCTAGAACAATCTCTCTCATTATGTGAAGAACCAAAAATCCCTGTTTTCATAGATACCCTGAATGTTACCATCCTTCATTTGTAAGACTGAAAGAAGGTCTGGTCTCCTTATATAGCAAAACAATAACAAATTAAATTACAAAAATAACAACCAAAACATAGAAGTTAAATATTATAAAAGCATTTAAAAATATTTCCTAGGGCCTCCCTGGTGGCGCAGCAGTTAAGCGCAGTGCTGTGGAGCTGTCAGCGGTGGTGATGAGAGTTCGACGCCCAGGAGGGGAGATTCCCACATGGTGCAGCAGACCTCTCCTGCCTCACCTGCTGCTCCCCTCAGCAGTGTATTTCCGTCGATCTGCCTTTTCTGCTCCCCACTCTGTCTCTGGTGAATCCTCTCTTGGCCTGTGCCCCAGCTTGTATGCATAAATAAATAAATCTTAAAAAATAAATAAATATTTTCTATGGTCACTTCTTTTGAGGTGGTCAACTGATTAGAGAATATCTAAGTACTTTGTAAGAGAATCAGAGAGGTGGAACTTTTTATTACCTTGGACAAATCACCAACAGAAAAAGCAAATGTATGCCACAATAACTACACCGCCTACTAATTTAAGTCTGACATCAGTAATTACAGCATGCTGGCTGGTTGGCACTACCAAGTCTCTGCCTCTTAGGAAACATCACTCACTGTTTCATGAAAGGCAGTTCTGGATGACCTAGTCCTGCTCCTAAGAAATTATACAGTCTCTGCCAATTTAGACTTTGTGGCTTTTTTTTCTTCCTTAAAAATAATTTTTAAATGATTATACAACAGGAGTTGACCTATCATGTGAAAGAAAAGGGATGTTAAAACTCCTTATTCAGGAGGGAACTGTTTTGTTATGAAGACTAAAAACAATTAACAATGAAATGCAATGTGTGATCCTTAACTGGATTCTGATTTAAAAACAGAACATAGTCACATATGGCATTAGGCCTTGGGAAATTTGTACATGAATTGTATGTTAGGTGTTAACACCTTATCAATTCTTTTTTAGGTGATGTTAGCCTTGTAATTTTATAAAAGAATATCTTTGTTTAGATGACATATCAACTAGGGCTGAAATGTCATGTCTTGAACTTAATTTTTTAAAGTCAACTATAAATTAATTTTACTTTAAACTTTAGATTTATAGAAAAATTGCCAAGACAGTACAGATCTCTTATACCACACATCCAGTTTCCCTTATTATTAAAATCATTTATTACTGATGCATTTGCACAGTTAATGACTCAATTAACGATACATTAGTAGTAATTAGTTAAAAGTCCATATTGTATTCAGATTTGCTTAGTTTTTAGATATAGCTGTTCTAGGATAGTATCTGGGACACCACTTCACCAACTACATGACATTTAATCAACATGTTTCTCTAGGTTCTTCAGAAAGTAGTTGTCAGATAAAGTTACTAAACATTCCCCAGACTCCACATCCCTTCTTGTCTTCCCATACCATACTTTTTGGAAGGAGGTGACTATTTATAAACACACACACACACACACACACACACTCTTTTGAGCACTTCTTAAAAAAAAAAAGTTTTTTTTTAATTTTATTTTTGCATAGAACTGGGGTATAGGCCAGAGGTGAGGTGCGGGGTGGTGAGAGGGTGGTGGGAGGGTGGTGAGAGGGGTGGTGAGAGGATTCACCAGAGACAGAGTGGGAAGCAGAAAAGGCAGATTTTACTGAAATACACTCCTACAGGGAGCAATGGATGAGACAGGAGAAATCTGCTGTACAATGTGAGGTTAGCTTCATGGCTGGGGACCCAACTCAAGTCAACTCAAGTTGCAGAGGTGACAGCGTTGAGACTTAACCTCTACGCCATCAGGAAGGCCTTTTGAGCACTCTATTACTTCCTGGTACTACAAGATGGTCCAGGCTCATCTTGTACACTTTTACTCCATTCTTCCAATCAACTGTTTCTCCAGCTTTAGTTTCTTTGTTTTAGCTAGAGTACTGTTGGTTCTAGTCCCTTCTTTATTTATTTTATACCTTAACTAATATTTTTGTAGATTATTGTCTTTTTCTTGTTTATGAATTTCACTAATATGCATTTATACTAGTTATCTTTTTTTTTTAATAAATGAGAGTAAATACTATATCCTTTTGTTTTTAGTTCATTCATAGTTGATTTAATTTGGCAGGGGACTACACAATCCCTGGTGAGTTTCTTACCCCTCACAAAACTGAGTCTTGGGTTTGGGGCTAATGCCACCAGGTCAAGGGAATACCAAGTCTTCTGCTGAGGATTTTATCCTTATCAAATGAAAGTCAAGCATTACCAATCCGTTTTACCCAACAGTACTATCCCAATACTTCACTAGCAGCCAATCCTCAGACTCCGAATATTAGCTTGTTAGTTGTACCAGTCTTGGAATTTTCAATTTAACACAAGGGCTCCTTACAAACACAGAGACTTTACAACTTAAGAACAGAGGCATAAACAAGAACACAAGACATAATCCCATCAGATTTATAATTTACATGTCTAGTTAAAAATTTCAATTCATGTATTTCCCTTTAGAATATGGATACAATCAATGTATTATCTTGCATGTTCCCATATAATCTTGTACCACTATACTTACATTCAACACAAGATTCTTCATTTCTATCACTGGATGGATCTTTGACTCCCCCTTCCCCTGCTGCATTCAGTCTGTAGCCCAGGCCTGTTGGTTTTCCCTTGGTGAGAGTCCAAGTACTCTCAAATCAATGGTCATGATACATTTGTACTCAAGCCAGTTCAGTTCACTTACTGAAAAGTCAGTTTCTAAATACGTGCCTCTGTTCCTTTGTCACAATAACCTCCCCAATCTACCTACAGCACTGCCTTGCTTAGAGACTGAAATAGCTGCCTCCTCACCCCCATGAGGACCAGTTCCTATAGGGGCTCTCAGAACATAATTTGAAAACCACTGCCTTCTATTAGCCATCTATTTCAACCTGGGTTTCTCAATATGCCTCTTACATTTCTATTTCAATCTTAGAATGAATGCTTCCTGTCTAAAATGCCTCTCTCTTCATGCTTTTAGTTTCTTCCAATGCTTATCTGTAACTCTCATTCCAAAAGCAAGACATTTATGTCATTGTTCAGTTCCAGTATACATGTATAGTGGTTTCAGAATTACTGGCCCACACCTTCATGGGTCAACTTTAGTAACTAGAGTACAGTGCTATGTGCAATACTATTTTATTTATCTTTTATAGACTGCAATAATTTCCAAGGTTATTTAGATCAGTATCTTTTTCCTCCACTCCCTTCAACAAAGTTGTTCAATACATTTGTAATACATTCAGATTCTTTTGCCACATTCTGCATCCCTCAATCTCCTAAATGACTTAAAAATTTGCACATTAAAGTTCACTTTTTTGGTTGTAAAGTTGTATGGGTTTTGACATATACCCACCATTATAGTAGCATACAGAATAGTTTTATTGTCCTATAAAAACCCTTATGATTCAGTGATTTCACACCCTACCTATCCTCTGACAACTACTGCCATCTAAAATCTCTGTAGTTTTGCCTCTTCCAGAATTAAAAAAAAAAAAAAAAAAAAAAGAATCACACAGTATGTACTTGTTGTAGACTCTTCTAAGCAATATGTCTTTGTGTGGTCTGATATCTCACTTCTTTTGGTGACTGAGTAATGTTCTATTTTAGGGTTGTATCATCTTATTTATCCATTTACCTACTAAATAGCATTTAGGTTGCTTCCAGCATTTGATTGATAAGAATAAAGCTTCAATGAACATTTGCATATAGGTTTATCTCTGAACCTGAGTTTTCATTCAGTTGGATAAATATGTAGGAGCATGACTGCTCGATCTTATGGTAAAATTATGATCTGCTTTTTTACGTCAAACTGTCTTCCAAAGTGGCTGTACCAGTGCGCATTCCTACCAGCAATGAGAGTTTTGTTTCGTATCCTTGGCATCCTCAAGATCTATGATTTTAGATACCTTAATAGATGTCTTATGGTGGTTCACTGTACTTCCTTAATGGCATCTGATGTGGTGTATCTCTTCATAGTTGCATTCTGTGTATCTTTTTCGGGTAAGGTCTCTTTGCCTATTTTTAAATTGGGTTGTTTGTTTTCTTTTTGTTGAGTTTTTACATGTTCTTTGTATATATTTTCTCTCAATCTGTGGCTTGTCTTTTTATATTTTAAGAGTACCCCTCACAAAGCAGAATTTTTTTTTAACCAAATCAAGTGTTTTCTTTCATAAATCATGTTTCTAATGACATATCTAAAAATTTATCATCAAACCCAAGGTCACCTAGGCTTTTTCCTGTGTTTTTTTCCAGAAGTTTTATAGTGTTGCATTTTACATCTAGGTCTATGATAAATTTTGAGGTGATTTTGTGAAATGTTTAAGGTCCCTGTTTAGCTTCATTTTTTGCACAGACATCTGATTAGGACAGTAACATTTGTTTAAACAACTTTGTTTAAACAACTCTGAAATGGTTCAGCTAAACCAAGAGTAACAAAAAGTTGTTACTGTTGTAAAATATACACACAAACAGGGGAGGGGATCATAAACCAAATGAGACACTGCTCACAAGGGTAATGGGTGATCATTGTATTCTTTCAAAATTTCTGTAGCTTTAATGTTTTTCAACAGAAAGTGGTGAAATACTTTAAAAAAGACAGTATGGAAGAATAAACTGCATTTTAGAAGTATTTTCATAATTTTAAATTCTTTGTTTCTGAAAGGATTAAGTTTTACTTATATAAAAGATTGTAATTATGTAGAAAATAGGACTAACAATTAGATGAACAGATTACCACATTCCTAAAGAAGAAAAAAAACATGAGAGGAATAGTTGCAACTAAAATACTAAAAATATTTTGTATTAAATGATTCCTATCATGACTGTATTTATCTACTTCTTATAGTTCAGTTAATTTTTGTTCAGGTGCATCTTCTCATAAATATGTAAATAGATTTGTTGTTATGCTCCCTAAAACCTTTCTTTTAACTAGAATTGTTAGTCCATTTACATTTACTGTAGTTCTTATATAGTTAGGTTGAAATCTAACATCTTAATCTGTACTTTTTTAAAAAAGATTTATTTTTTTATGCTTACAAGCTGGGATGCAGGCCAGAAGTGTGGAGTGGTGAGAGGACTCACCAGAGACAGAGTGGGGAGCAGAACAGGCAGATCGACTGAAGTACACTGCTGAGGTGAGCAGCAGGCAAGGCAGGAGAGGTCTGCTGTGCCATGTGTGGGAATCTCCCTGGCCGGGGATCGAACTTGTGCTGCAGTGGCTCTGCATAGCTTCACAGTGCTGCGCTTAACCTGTTGCACCACCAGGGAGGCCTTATTCTGTACTTTTTATTTGTCTACTTGTTTCATCTTTCTCTTTCTCCCTCTCTGACTGTCTAGCTACTTCTATGGAACTAATGACACTAAGTTTTTAGTTCTTTGATTTCTAGCTCTATGCTACTAGGCTGCCTACATTGGTTGGACTGCTGGTGTTGTTTGTCTGCTGCCTTGTCCCAAAATGCCCCGGGAGAACATGAAAACCAAAATCTGAAGATCAAAAGGATATACCCCTAAGTGAAAGGTAGCTTTAGTACTCTCTTTATATTGCTGGGCTTTTAACCTTTAAGTAATCTGTATTTTCTTAGCTTATTGGTGTATTTTTGAAAAAACCCAAAAGGCATTTATTTTGAGTGTTGAAGTGAGGTATCATCAAATATTTCTAATTTCTAGTCATTCATATAACTATTATTTTTCTTTATATAGTAATCATTTATTGGTTATAAAATTTTTGATTGATCATGTTACTACCCCAGATTTTATTTTCACTTTATTTATAAGAATACTCTTTATTTATAAGAATACTCCCTGGTGGTGCAAGGGATTAAATCTTAGCACTATCAAGCTATCGGCTTCAGTAGCACGAGTTTGATCCCTGGCCAGGGAGCTAGCCCACACAAAGTAGCAGACCTCTCCTGTCTTACCTGCTGCTCCCCTCACCAGTGAATTTCAGTAAATACGCCTGTTCTGCTCCCCACTCTGTCTCTGGTGAGTCCTCTCACCACGCCACCCCCCACACCTCTGGCCTACACCCCAGCTCTTATATGTATAAATAAATAAATCTTAAAAAAAAAGAATACTCAAGGTCATAATAGCTTTCATCACTGGTACAATTTTAATAATGTGATCACTTATTTTATCTGGCATTTTTTCTTCCTTTTAATAGGAAGGAGCCTTCATAGTTACATTTTTGTTCACCAGCTTGTTGGCAATGAAACTCTAAATTCCTCTTTATATTTAAATATTCAGAAGCTTTGTTCTGAAAGAATAATCAGAACAGTGCATAGAGAAAGGAAATCCATCTCTTATCAGGCACTTCTGGGGCAGGAGAACATAAGCTGAGACATGGGAACTCCCTACATGTGATGTGAATTATGTTAATTCGTTGTCTAAACTAGTGCTTATACATGAGACTTTCTAACATTATTTAACAGTAATGGTAAAAGAACGTTTCTTAAAATAGTGAGCTCATGTTCAGGAATAGGCTTTTTAAAAAAAAGTGCACAACCACTCAATTTTTAGGCCAAATTTCAATAATTTCAACTTGGATTCAATCATAAACATTTAATAGTATAAAACAAAAAAAACTAGGAAGTCCTATTCCCCCTCCCCCACAAAAAATATATAGAAGATGAAAATCTAAATAAAACAAATGAAAAAAAGAGGATGGAAATGTGGTTCAGCATTACATAATACTGCCACCCACTCCAGAAACAGAAATGAGTGCCTAGCAACAGTAAAGGGTCATCTCAGGAGAGAGCTGATTGCTCATTGGAGCATTTGAAACACAGATGTTTTTTTATCCTTATCATTTCTAGTCTCTGTTAAACACATGCTGGTTACCTTGGGTCCAAGTGCCATCCCATGGAAACCTTTCTGCTACGACAATAACTGTCACTCAGGGCAGCCCCTACCTTTAGGCTTTATCCTTGAAAAAAAGACCAAAAAATGTTGAAATATTTTAAGAAAACACATATCTTATGTCCAGAACAGTTTCTGCATCCTTCTTCTCAGTGATCATGTTTCTTTTAAGACATGAAGTGTTAGTTTTCTTGATGGTATTTTTCTGACCTCATTCCTCATATACAGTTTTAGCAGCAGTGCCAAAGAATGATATTTTTAATCAAGATATTATGTATGCTTGTGACTAGACTAACATTATTTATGCTTATGTTTATGATAGGAGAGCTTTTTGTAAAACAGTAATCTCAAGTTCAAGAATAGGTTTTTATTTTCTTTAAATGTAGTCATTCAAACTTTAGATTAAATTTCTATTAAATCCGATATATGTACTATACAAAGACCTAAAATGCTGTAGTTCTTTTCCCAAAGATAAAGAGATGAACATGTGATTCAGCATTACATAATGCTCCTACTACTCCAGACAGAGAAGTGGGAGCACCTTTCCCTATGTCTTGGCTATTTACATGTGTCCTCTTTCCCCTTCTTCATTTTTTAAAATTTAGTCTGACCATGAGCCATTTGTTGCCTTCTTATATTACAAATATTTTTCCACTACAAATATTTTTGCCACCTTTTTAAAAATTGTTTCTTTTGATGAGAAGTGCTTAATTTTAGTCTATTTCAGTTTATCATCATTAGTCTTTTCTTATGACTAATGCTTTTCTGTGCCCTGCTTAAGATTATTCTTCCTTATTTCAGAGTCATAAAGATACTTTTCTGCATTATCTTTCAGAAACTTCATTGCTTAACTTTGTATCTCAATCAGATGGAATCGATTTTCTGTATGTGGTCTGCGGACATGGGTTTATAGATATCTACCTGACACTGGACTGTAGTGGTAAATAACAATCTTTCCTGACTGCTCTGTAATGCTCTGTCATAAACAGGTATCCACATATGTACAGAGTTCTTTCTAGACCCTAGGCTCACTCATTGGCCTATTTGTCTACCCTTGCCCCAATACTACACTGTCTTAATTACTATAGGCTTTAAAACAAATCTTGTATATGGGCCTCCCTGGTGGTGCAATGGGTTAAGTCTCAGCACTATGAAGCTATCCACAGCCACTGAAGCATGAGTTTGATCCCCGGCCAGGGAGATTACCACATGGTGCAGCAGACCTCTCCTGTCTTGCCTGCTTCTCACCTCAACAGTATATTTTCGGTCAGTCGGCCTGTTCTGCTCCCTACTCTGTCTCTGGTGAATCCTTTCACACCCCCTCTCCCCCATTGCCCCTGGCCTACATTCCAGCTTTTGTATGCATAATTAAATAAATCTTTAAAAACAAATAAGTAAATCTTGTATCTGATTAACTTATCTCACTATTAATATCTGATCAAGCATACCATCTACTATTTTTGTTCTCTGCTCTTCCATTTCAAATTACTCTGGCTATTCTTTATCCATTGCATTGCCATATACATTTTAGGAATACCTTGTTGATTTTCTTCTCTTCTCTAGGTATACGAACTCTTTAGACGAACTAACGAAGTTTGAATATCCACAGACATTCTGGAAAAGGATCCTCTGAGTTGTATCTTTAAAACAAGTCCAGAATCAGAGGATTGCTACCAAGCTGATACATGTTGCCACCTGTCTCTTACTGCTTTATTAAAATATACACCTGGTCTCCAAGTTTTCATTCTTAAACCTTTACAATCTATTCGCCAAGGCAGGGGAAACTTTTAAAATAAAATCTAATCATGTCACTCCTGTGCTCAAAATCCTCCAATGGCTTCCCATCTCACTCAAAGTAAATTCCAATGTCTGCAACAATGGCTTACATCTCTGGCCACATGAATGCTAGGCCACAACCACACTGACTTCCTGTGCTGAGCACAACCCTACCTTGGGGCCTGCACTGGGAGTTGGCTCTCAGCCGAGGAAACTCCTCCCCAAGATCTGCCTGGTTAATGCCTTTGCCATTTCCCAAGAGAGTCATGTTATTTTTGTTTCTATGCCTTGGCATATTTCCTCCTCTGATTGGGGCCTTTTCGCAAGGTCAACTTCAAAGAGGGAGCTGAAAATCTCTTTTCCTCTTGGGTGATTTCCTTTTGCCTTCTCTAATGAGGAATCCCCTCTTCCCTGTTGTCACAGCATCTTGTACTTACTTGATGTGACACTGCCAACAGTGTGACTTTGGGCAAGTCCTTAACCTTTTTGTGCCTGTTTGCTTTTCTGAAAGAGGCAATAATAACAATTAACTACCTTGTTGTGAGCATTGATTTAAATCATGTAACAAGGCCAGGTACATGGTACACAGCTCATAACTATTAGACAGTTTTGCTGTCCCACATTATTATATTCACTGACTTTTCCATTTGCTGCCTGTGTGCTGGGTGTTCCTTTACGACAAAAATTATACGACAGCTGATACAACTGTACCAAGGCATAGGATAATCTCTAATATGGTAGGTCTCCATAAATGTTTGCAGAAAGAATATCATAAAGAAAACAAAAAACTCTTTCCTTTATTGTACATAGAAAGATAAAATTCAATCATTTGTACACACGAAATGATATAGAAATATAGCTTAAGTGATGTACAGACTATGAAAAAAGTGTCAAAAGCAGACAAAGTGTTAAATATTCAATCTGACAGCTGTATGATTTTTCTTTTATGACCTTATACATATTACAATGGCCATTTAATATTAGTAAATTATGACAGCAGCAGTAATTTTTCTGGTGTGTTAAGTATAATCATCACTTAGTGAAACATGTATCAGTAATTTTAACTCTTAATTTGACAATTACATCTTCTCATAAACTTATTAAACCATTAAATAATAAAAAAGCAGTAACTCTAATTTTCTTCTGTAGCAGAATTCCCAATGTCAACATACATATAAAAATAATTCCTATCACCAATGTTATATTCATTAGGATTGATGATCATTTTCCTCAATTCTGACTTATTCCTATTTTGTAGGGAGCATCTATTCTCAACTTGTTTAAAATTTATTTTCTTCATTTAATTTTTTTCCTTTACATAAAATGTTTTTATTCCTGCTTTATGGTAGAAAATTTACCTTTTATTTATTTCCCCTATTATTATTATTATTATTTTTAGTTTCCATAGCAA